>CM050907.1:700000-1005000 GCA_027726005.1 Juncus effusus
ATAATTAGATTAAGAGCACAATTTCCGGATTATACAATTAAGACAATTCGTCTTGATAATGCCGGTGAATTCACATCTCAAGCATTTAATAACTATTGTATGTCAATTGGGATTAAAGTTGAGCATCCAGTGGCCCATGTACACACGCAAAATAATCTAGCAGAATCTCTTATTAAACGATTACAGTTAATCGCAAGGCCCTTAATTATGAAATCAAAATTATCGTCATCTATATGGGACCATGCAATATTACACGCTGCAGCACTAATTAGATTAAGACCAACTGCTTATCATAAGTACTCCCCCATACAACTTGTAACTGGCCTGCAGCCAAATATATCCCATTTAAGAACCTTTGGATGTGCTGTATATGTTCCGGTAGCTCCACCGCAACGCACATTTACAGCAAGATTTGCTGACTGTAAGTTTGATGAAGCTATGTTCCCAGCATTAGGGGGAGAGAAACGAACGCTGGAAAAACAAGAAATTGTATGGAATGCATCATCAATGTATCATTTTGATCCTCGCACAAATCAATCTGAGCTAGAAGTCCAGAAAATTATTCATTTGCAACAAATTGCAAATCAACTACCAGATGCATTTATTGATACAAAAAGAGTAACTAAATCGTATATTCCAGCAGAAAATGTTGCGGCTCGTATTGAAATTCCCTTGGATAATTCTAAATGTGATATACGCCAGAAGCGTGGTCGACCAATCGGTTCCAAAGATAAAAATCCAAGGAAGAAAAGAGAGCACGATAAGAAAGTTGGCATAACTGAAGTTATCAATACTTCTGAAGAAATAAATTCTTCTGAAAAGAATATTGACGATAAAATAGTAGAAGACATGAATGAGCAAATAACCCCTGTAGAGGTTCAGGTACCTGACAATATTGAAAATATTGATAATAATGAGATCTCAATAAATTATGTCTCTACTGGAAAGAGATGGATCCGAAATAAAACTATTATTGACAAGAAGTATGCATATGAAATCGCGATTGATATAATTAATGAAAATGAGGATCAAGAACCAAAAACAATTGAAGAATGTCGACATAGGAAAGATTGGCCAAAATGGAGAGATGCAATTCAAGCAGAATTACATTCTCTTGAGAAACGTGAAGTTTTTGGACCTGTAGTCCGAACACCTGATGGTGTACAACCCGTAGGATACAAGTGGGTATTTGTGAGAAAACGTAATGAGAAAAATGAAATTGTAAGATACAAAGCAAGACTTGTTGCACAAGGATTTACAAAAAAATCGGGAATTGATTATGAAGAAACTTATTCCCCTGTATTAGATGCAATTACATTTAGATTTTTAATTAGCTTGGCAGTCTCTGAAGGGCTGAATATGCATCTCATGGATGTTGTAACAGCTTATTTATATGGATCACTTGATAGTGATATTTACATGAAAGTCCCTGAAGGATTAAAAGTGCCTGAAGCATATAACACAAAGTCTCGTGGAATGTATTCCATAAAATTAAAGAGATCTTTGTATGGGTTGAAACAATCTGGAAGGATGTGGTATAACCATCTAAATGAATACCTTACACAAAAAGGATATCATAACAATCCTATTTGCCCATGTGTTTTTATTAAGAGATTAAAATCAGGATTTGTAATTATTGCAGTGTATGTTGATGATCTAAATATCATCGGAACTCCTGAAGAGATCGAAAGTACTGCTGCATATTTGAAAAGTGAATTTGAAATGAAAGATCTTGGGAAAAAAAAGTTTTGTCTCGGATTGCAAATCGAACATTTGAGAAACGGGATATTTCTTGATCAATCTACTTATGTAGTAAATGTCCTAAAGCGATTTAACATGGATAAAGCGCATCCATTAAGTTCACCAATGGTAGTTCGATCTCTTGATATAAAGAAGGATTGTTTAAAAGAAGATAATGAAGAAATTCTTGGTCCAGAAGTACCATATTTAAGTGTGATTGGTGCATTAATGTACCTAGCTAATAACACCAGGCCTGACATATCATTCTCTATTAATTTGTTAGCGAGATATAGTTCTGCGCCAACACGAAGGCATTGGAATGGTATTAAACACATACTTCGTTATCTTCGAGGAACAACAGATATGGGATTATTGTATCTAAAGACCTCAGAATCCAAATTAGTTGGATATGCAGATGCTGGATATATGTCAGACCCACATAAAGCCCGGTCTCAAACTGGATATTTATTCACATATGGTAATACTGCCATATCACGGCGCTCAACCAAACAAAGCTTGGTAGCCATATCATTAAATCATTCTGAAATCATAGCACTTCATGAGGCAAGTAGAGAGTGTGTATGGCTGAGGTCAATGATTCAACATATTCAAGAATCATGTGGCATCAAAACAATCAAAGAGAGTCCAACAGTGATATACGAAGATAATGCTGCGTGTATTACCCAAATAAAGGAGGGTTACATTAAAGGAGATAGAACAAAATATATTTCTCCAAAGTTCTTCTCCACACACGAGCTCCAGAAGAGCGGTAAAATTGATATTCATCGAATTCGCTCAAGTAATAATCTTGCAGATTTCTTCACCAAGTCATTACCAACTAAAACTTTCAGGCAATTAAGACACAAGATTGGACTCCGTCACTTTAGAGATATTTGTACACATGAGGGGGAGAAATAATACGCGCTGCACTCTTTTTCCCTTGCTGCGGTTTTTATCCCATCGGGCTTTTCCTAGCAAGGTTTTTAATGAGGCAGCTTCTAATGCGTAATGAAATACGGACATCCAAGGGGGAGTGTTATGAATATAATTGATATGGATGTCTGTTACTTAGCCCTTAAGCAACAATAAATTGGGAGATTCTTGTAAAGATGGAAAGAGTTATTATAGGGTATTAATTAGTATATTTTATATTAATTTACATATCAAATTATTCCTTTATTGTAATCCTGAATCAGGCAAGAGATTTCTTGGCCAGCACCCACCCTCTACTATATAAAGGGGGCAGTGACTATTGTATTCTTTAATCCACAATTCAATACATAATTCTCTCTTTCCAATTCTCTGTTTTACAGTTATTTGCTCTTTTATTTTATAACATATGCAATTTAAACATTTAAATTATTGAAAAATTATAGTCCAATTTTACATGACAAAATCTAGCACAAATTAATAAAATATATAAAGTTAGTAATAGGCATGAGTAACAAGTTCATGATTAGTACAGCAATATTTAATACGTATTTTGAGAAAAAAACATATACGACAGTTAAAGAGTAAAATAAAGCTGACACTGGACAAACTCCAATTTTTTTTGCTTCTTTTGTGCTTCTTCAAAATGATAATTTTCAGACATACAGAACTGCACTATACCACACACTGCTTTCTTATTTTGGCTAAACATACATATACAATTTCATTATAATACCCTTGTAAAACTGAATATATCATATCATACAAACCCTTACAAAACCATCAGACTGATTAATTGGACAGAGCAGCAGTGTACCAAACTCTGTTTCAGTAAGAGTGGACTAAACAATCAATATATAATGCATACCCTTGGAAAACCGATTGGCTAGAAAGATAAAATATCCATGAGAAATTTCATCGACGCCCTTGTAAAATTCAATATATCATGCATTCCATAGTAAAAGGATCAGATTGACAGAACTGAAGAGTAAGCCAAAATGTAAATGAGACAGAAATGATTAAGGCCATGTGACTAATTTAACTGAATATTCATGCCAGGTCTGGTTTTAGTACCGTACCTCTCTGGAAAATTTTGTTGTTTCGCTGACAAAAATATAAATATTTTGATAAATGAAAATATAGGTATGAAGTCTATTTTATTTTATTTTATTTTATTCACTTGATTTATGATAATTCAGTTTGAAAATTTAGTATTGATTTGAGAGAAATTATCCGCATCATCTACTTATATACCATCTAAGTACAACCGACATACTAACAATTAAAGCAGCCCAATTAAATAAGACAGCATACTCAAACAACGCCGACTTACGTTAAGCTTTCTAAACACACGGATTCAATTTAACCGCGCGATCCGTCAAACACACGACTCAAATTATTATTGTCTCATTGAAATTCAAGAATCATTTATTCTCAAACTCTATTTTTCTCTGTAAATCTTTTGGGGTTGCTGATATGCCGTTTGTATTTGATGATATACCTTTTTGTATTGTTATATGTTTTTTTATATTTTGCTGATATAACTTTTGTATTGTTGATGCTGATATGTCTTTTGTTCTGTATTAAATATATGCCCTTAGTATTGCTGATATGTCTTTTTGTTCTGTATTAATTGTATGCCTTTTAATATTTCTCACAATCATTTTTGTATTTAAATTTTCCTTGTCTTTTTGTATAGATGATTTTTTTTATAGATAAAATATTTTTTGGTATTGCCGGTATACCTTCAGAATTACTGATATGTCTTTTATATTGCTCACATACTTTTTGTATTGCTCGTGTATTATGATATGTCGCAGGATCAGTAAAACATTAACGTATTTCACCCACGCACGAGCGCATGAATGATTTTTTTTTGTGGCACGTATGCTCGCGCGTGGGTATTTTTTTTTGTGGCGCGTAGCGCGCATGCTTTTTTGGACGACGTGGCTGCTTCTGTGTGAGTCGGTGGTGCGCGTGATATATAAGCCTTGTATTCTAACTCTTTGTTTGAAAACTCCTATAATTATTGATTTTAATTTCAAAAGGCCAATTTTACCAATTTTTTATTTAAATTTTGGCATATTTTCATTGGTATTCTTAGAAAACATCAAAATATTCAATATAAATATCGTATAAACCCATATAAAATTAGGAAGCATCATTCATATTACTCGCATAATTTATTTTGAGAAGTACTTAAATCATTCTTCTCTCTTCATCATTTATCATTTATGTATGATTATACATCTATACTGTTGTCGGTACACAGGATATTTTTTGTTCCTATTTCTTGTAAGGTAATTATTATATTTTTCTCATTATGAAGGGGTATATTTGTGATATTTTGAGATTTTTCAGGGGTTTACATGAACAAACTGCAAAGATGGGTGCTCAAGATTGCATCAATGTATCATTATTCCATTTTTAATAAAGTTGGAACTTTCACAAAAAGCTATGTAAAATGAACTATGTAACAAGATGATTCGAATAATTTGATAACTTTTCCTTTTCAAAATTCTAAATACAGATTCAAATTGTAGCCGTTGATGACAACAATGATTAAAGGAGAATAATTAGCTTTAAGCCTTTAAAGTTTAAACTCTTGGCCAATACAAATTTCAAATGACCATAATTATCACTAGAAAAACGCAGAATTTATTGCATTTGGATGTTTGCAAAATATTACCATATCATGCACATATACCCTTGCAATATTTAAAATATCATCACCATTTTCTTTCTAGACTTTTAGTTTTTTTTCCCTTGGAGCTTGTGGCCTTGATTACATAAATACAAGATCTTTTATTTGATCTTAAAAAATGACAAAAAATAATGGTTTTTAAATCATGGAATTTCTCATGCACACGTATAATTGGTACTTGACGCAAATTTGTGATCTACAAAATTGTGGTGGCTAAGAATGAAAGGTCCAAGTTTTTTCTAGTTCCTATTTGTTTGTTCTAATTGACTCTTAATTTATCCTAAATGAAAAGTAAATACATAATGACATAATTTACATGTTATGTCACCTTAAAAAAAATAAAATCCATAAAGAAATGTTATGAATATTGTTATGAATATTTTTTACACATTTAGTAAAAAATCACACAAAACTCCGTTAAATATTATGAATATTGTTAAAAATATCCTGCATTTTTAGATTCTTTGTGAGAAATGTTTTTTTATCCAACTATAAGAGTTAGTTTTAACATTTAATCCATTAAATTTTTTTGGACCAAAATACCCCAAAAACTTTTATGGTGTTTATATTTTGTTTTTCAATCTGTATTTTATTATGATATTTTTTTTGTTATCTTTGATAGAACAAAATAAACTATACAATTTTTTAGGAGAGTTATTTTAATCCAAAAATATTAATGGGATCCAATCTTAAAGTTAATTCTTGCAACAAGATAAAATAAATAGAATCCACTTTATAATGATTAAAATAATAAATCTTGAGAAATCTGAAAGCACGAGGGACTGAGCACACCCAAAACATGATGAAATTATATATACTGCTTTCTCCGATTTTCAATATAATATATTTTTCTATATGCTATTTTTATTATTTTACCTATATATTGTTTATTGCATTTATATAATATTTACAAAAAATAAATTATATATACTTTTTTAATTTTATATACTATTATCTATAGATACTTTTTTTGCGAAATATCAAGTCTCTTGAAATACTCTTTTTAATATTCAGAAAAGTAGGGTGTTTTGAGACAGGATCACTATTTTGCGCGCTGCCTCAAAAGGAATGTATTATTTAGGAGGAAAGAGAGAAAAGAAATTTATATTACTCATAAAACCTTCAGCTCTTTCTCTCTCAAGTCTCACTCAAATCAACCTGCCATTAATCACCTTTCCAAAGGAAACCTCTCCTCCTTCCCCCCCCCCCCCCCCCCCCCCTCTCCAATGGCTGAAACTGATCACGATTCATTCTCAAACGAGCCCACTAACCAAACTCTTTCTACTAACACGAAAAAGAAGAAGAAGAAGAAAACAGAGAGCAAGCTTCATTCATGGAGGAGTTCTCTCGACATTTTCTCCACATGCAAAAACTACCAACAATCAGAAACAAAGAAAAACAAAACCAAAACAAAAGCCAAGAAAGAAAAGAAGAAGAAAAACACCATTACGAACAGAGCAAGCTCTAACAGTTGTGAAGACGACATGAACAGAGCAGTCTCTGCATCTAGTTCTTTCAGCTCTGTAACAACAAGCGCTTCAACCCTCTCTTCTCTCTCATCTCTCTCCTCCTCTTTCTCTTCCATTGGTGGATCTTTCAGGGCGATGCAAATAAGGAAACTTTCTGGGTGTTCTGAGATAAATTGCAACGCCATTGTTGGACCAGTGAGTTGGGTCTCGAGCCCTTCTCTTAGAGCCAGTCTTTCTCCTTGTGATGATTGTGGTGAGATTTTTACGAAGCCTGAGTCTCTTGAGTTGCACCAAACAACTCAACATGCTGGTACTAAATATTCATGAATTTTCTTTCAATATTTTTTTAGTTAAGAATTTTTTGGGTCTTTTTTTGCATGTATGACATCTTTTCAGCAAATAAGGAAAAAATTGTATAAATATGTCATAATCTTGTATAACTATTCCATAATCTTGTTACACATATTTCTGAATAATTTTTCAATACTTTTCTTGAATTCTGACTTTTTTGAGGACTTCTTAACATTCGTGACATATTTTCGAAAAAAAAATATATACCAGGTATTCCATAATGAAATGAATAATAATAAAAACGAAAAACAAATTGATGTTGGTTCCAACGGTATTTTGCAATATTATGCCCCTTAATTTTTTTTCCTTTTTTTCTGATAAGTTGTTCATTGTTAAAAAAACAATAGAAAAATTAATTTGAGCAATTTGGTCCCTGAAAAATTAATATTTATGCAGTACCTCTAACCTTTTATATTCATTTCTTCAAATTCTAGTTTCAGAATTGGGCTCAGAAGACTCAAGCAGAAACATAGTCGAAATAATATTCCAATCCAGCTGGCGGAAAAAACAATCACCAATTTGCAAAATCGAACGAATTCTCAAAATTCAAAACACCAAAATCACAATTTCAAAATTCGAAAACTACCGCGATACAATCAAGCTCAAATCTCTCAATCAAAAAAGATCAAACCCTAGATGCACTGCCGATGGAAATGAGCTTCTGAGGTTTTACGGCTCCACATTTTCATGCAAATTAGGGTTTGATGGTATGACAAATTTATGCAAATCCACTCATAAATGTGAAATATGTGGGATTATAAAAGACGGATTTAGGGTTGATTTAGAAGGTAAAATTTCTACTTTCGCAACAAGCAGTGGAGCTCATGATGTGGCATGTGATGACGTGGCAAGAGGCTTACGTGTCAGTGAGGGCGAGAAAAAAGCGATGTTAGTTTGTAGGGTTATTTCTGGAAAAGTGCAAAGAACTTTTGATGGTGAAAGTTTGGATGATGAGTGTGATTCTGTGAGTTCTTCAGAGGGGAATTTGGATGAATTAGTTGTGTTTAATCCTACGGCTATTTTGCCTTGTTTTGTTGTGGTATATAGTGGATATTAACATATTAATGTATGTTTAATTTTTGTGTTTTTTTTGGTATTTTGGCTTGCTATTTAGATGCAATTTGAACTAATGTTGGTGAAATTTGAATTAAGCTCTTTTTTTTATAGATTATTAAATGTATAAGTTTAATATTTGTTCATTAGTAAGGTTTGATATTTTTCATCTGTTATCACTAAGAATTAAGAAATGGAATCTCATCACATATATGTAAAAATGTATTGAGTAAAAAAGTAAGAACTAATTTTATCGTCATAATTTCGAAATTGAAAATTTTGGTCATTCTCATAAATGCAAATTTTTCAAAATGGTGCTTGGAATTTGGATCATGGAACATAGAATTTATCAAATTTTGAACTTAGATGTTTTTAGTTTTGAATTTGATATAATTAAATAGATGCTCAAAACTAGAAAACTTCTCGAATTCCATGAAGAACAAGGAACAACTACTAATTACAACAAGAACATTTGATGAAATTATATTTCCAAGAAGAATTTGACTTGTTTTTAGGTCATTTATACTTTTGAATGTATCAAAATATCATTATCTTTTTTGCTTTCATTGAACTTTACAAAAGAGTCCCTACCTTATCTTACATTCAAACAATCATTAAATTTTTTCATGAAGTTTAAGAAAATAATACCTATGGAAGACTAGCCGTCTTATTCTATACTATTTTCTTTTTCATAGTCTATAATATTTTCTTTTAAGGATTCATTGTAAAAACCAAATCATTATCTCAGTCTATGATAATCTAATGATCTGTCGATCAAAACAAGACACTAGCACATAATGATTGTTTAAAATAAATATCAAAAGTTTTATAGGGTCATATTTGATTATGTAACATGTGGGAAAAGGACATAAATATTTTGATTTTGGTAGGGATGTAAATGGAAATATGCATGGGTTTGTAGGGAAATGTGCATAGTTGTATATGAGAAATAAGATGATTGATCTTGTGCCCTTATTTCTAGTGCTAAAAAAAATAAAATAAAGCAACATTCTGTCTTTATAATTTGTCTTTCCCTAGTTTTTTTTCGAAAGATGTCTTTCCCTAGTTGGTAATGTTGGCTTCTTTTAAATAGAGAAGAATATCAGCCAATGGATGAATAAAATTTGAAACTTAGAATAGATGATTTATATTACATATTTCTTGTCTTATTTGATTGTATGTAGTGTTCTGGTATATAATATCACCATTTCTTGTTAAACATGTGAGGTTAAAATATGTACAATCTTGGCAATGATATATATAAATCAGAAAAATATATGATTTATTTGCTTAATATTTTGGAAAATCTCATTGCTACTACATCCCACCTGTCTTGTCTTATTTGATTGTTTGTTGTGTTGTAGTATAAAAATGCCACCATTTCTTGCTAAACATGTGAGGTTAGAAACATTGTACAAACTTTGGAATTTAGTCTATAATAATGTTTTAAGATCATTTGTTAGCTGGTGAAGATTTTGACAACGATCTATATAAAAAAAAGTATGTGATATGATTTAACATTTTTTTTAATAATAACATGATTAAATTTTATTTGAGTATTTTTAAGGGTCATGATTTATTTGATTTTATTTGAATAATAACATCATATTTTTTTTGAATTTCACATAAAAAGGAGTATGTTTGATAAAAAAGCATATAAAAGGTCGGAAATCCAAGGAATACGGCATGTTGGTTCGCGAATTTGCTATATTACATACTTTTTTTTTTGGATTACATACTCTCTTTTTATTTTTAGTGGTAAATATTTAATATTGAGTTTACTTGATCATCCTAGGTTCTTAATTTTACATACTCTTTTTGCCAAATTTTTTTTAAAGAGTATATACTTTTTCCCATTTATATAACCCCATTTGATTTTTGGAGGTAAATATAATTTGTGTATATTTTATCAAATTAAGTTCAATCTGATCACATTAGAATAGAAAGCTCTGATAAAAAGAAAAAGACCCTAAAAAGGGAGCTTGCTTTTGTCTTCTTGATGTGGAGAGATGAAAGCAACATGCCATGAGACCAGCCAACACGTAAATCAGACTAACTTAAACTTTTGAAAGAAAGCCTATGTATACATACTACTAGTCATTTATCACATTGAGCTCATTCTGCTTTATAATGCAACATTTTTTTTTCTTCTTTTTGTTTTTGGAAATGCACAGAGTGTATGTCAGATGAGAGGTCCAAGTCTCAGATCTAATTTTAAGAAAATGACAATAAACAAAACAAGCATGCCATGCTACTATGCTAGTCATTTATCACATTGCACTTATACCCCTGCAAAATTCTCAAAATATAATGTATGCCTCCATAGATTGGAAAATATGAAAATATAATGTAACTTCTAAAGATGCTAAGATATATATCATGCGATGTCTCTTCTTTTGTTTAGACATTTTTGAAGAAATTTCCCTAGTATGATGATTCCAACATTTTAAAGATTTTCACTTTTTTTTGTAAGGATATGTATGGTATATTTGTATTTTGTAGTGGCATATGTGAAGAAATACTCAGATACAAATACAAGGAATAATAGAAGAAATGACAAGACAGGGTTTTGTTCTTTGCTCTTGGCATTTTCAGAGCTCTTGGTCAGGCTCACTGTTAAGTCTGCCTAATAATTTCCACTGTTTAATCTATTTCATGCATTAAGATACAAAATAAAATAATTTGGTGATGTCATTAATCTATGTTAATTCATATTTTTTTGATTTAGAGGCTATTTTTATCCAGAATCTAAAAAATATAATGTATAAAGACATGAGAAATATCATAAATACGCAACAAATTTTTTTTGCAAAAAAATCACATTACCTCTGTTTTCATCAATGAGAAATGCATATCACTGAATAAAAAAGGAGTTGGGATATAAAAATGGAAAAAAATAAATAATATGGTCTTAGTCAGAAAATGTGAAAAATGTAGTTCAAGCTCATAGTCAAACACAAGTATTCATGTGTTCATTTTTGTAAAAAATACTTCACTTGATAAATAACCCCTTTACATTAAAAACAAAACATACATATAACGTTTTAAAAAGCTCAGGAATTTGACAACAAATCCATTTGAAAAAAGAAAAATAAAGGGCCTAGAGAAAATGCATATAAAAGGCGGTTTCAGTTCCGCTTAGTCATTTGTTTCATTTCTTTGCACAAGTACACATAGTATGTAAATGAAAAAAATATCAATATACTTTACATAGCCCTAAGAATAAGGCATCATCACTAAACACTAAATTCAAACAACAGACACACTAAAGCATCACATATAATAGAACTGAGGTCTCAAAACCAAAAATATACAACAAAAAATCAACCGTTTAAAATCCAATATTTCAAACCTTACAAATTCACAAAATAACAACAAATAAACCTCAAAAGTAAAAAAATACCTTTTATACCCTTAATGACTCATAATGCCACCTCTCTGCTCACTCAGTGCAGCCATATTATAAACTCCTGATTCCTTAACAACACTACAATCAAACAACAAACAATTAATTCAATATAATATTTCACAATCATAATCAAAACAATCACTTAAATTTCGACACGAACGCTTTTCTAATGCGCTAGTGTACTTCTTTCTACTTCCTAAAATAATCAAATTGTCGTATATTATTTATTTATTTACAAGAAAAGAAGGTTGTTGCAACAATGTGTTCAAAAGTACCGTTTCTTAGCAATGCAATCACGAGAGCTACAAATTGTGGTATATTACTTATTTATTTCTACTTCCTAAAATATTTACAAGAAGAAAAACATCACTACAAAACGAATCTTACCGAAACTGGAGATCTCCAGTCATTTAGAAACCATCATGAGTTCATTACTCCTCTTCTGCTTACTTGGCGTCGTGGCATTGGATCCCGCCACGCTGCTGCTCTGCGGGGCCAGCGAGGCCGCTGACGTGGCGGCTTCTCTCGCGCTCTTGTCCAGCTGGATCAGGCTTCTAGAAGCGAGGATAGCCTGTGGGATTAACTCGTGTGCCGCTCGTGCGTACACACACCTGGATTATTAAAATAAATAAATAAAAGTTGGATATTTGGATTGGGACTAAAAGGAAGAGTTATATTGAATTTCCGATCTGTAACTGAGAGGTGGTAAGTGAAATGTGGAATGGTGGTAAGTGAAGTTTGTTATGATGGTAAGCAATTTTGATTGTCTTCACTTACTATACCAACGAGACATGTTTCACTTACCATCAAAATGTATTTCACTTACCATCACAATGTATTTCACTTACCGTCGACATTTTTGGACTTATCTCGCGTTATTATTATTAGTCATTTTTTTTTTTAAATTCAGGTGTGTGTACGCACGAGCGTCACACGAATTACTCCCACAAGCAATCCTCGCTTCTAGAAGCTTGATCCAGCTGGACAATACCGCCTCATTTAGAAACCATCACGAGCTTGTTGCTCTGTTTCTGCTTACCTGGCGTGGTGGCGTTGGATCCAGCAAGGCTGATGATGTGGCGGAATCTCGAGCGGTGTTGTCCAGCTGGATCAGGCTTCTAGAAGCGAGGATTAACTCGTGTGATGCACGCGCATACACACATCTGAGTTGAAAGAAAATAAAATGTTAATATTAAATTAGGAATGGAATGGAATTAAAGCTGATTTTTGGGAAGTAAATTTGGCCCGCTCTTTCCCCTGACAGGTGGTAAATGAAACTTGTTGTGATGGTAAGCAATTTTGATTGATTTAGCTTATTGTCGTAACAAGTTTCACTTACCATCACAATATTAAACTTCTTATCGAGCTTCTATACGAAGCTTCTAGAAGCTAGTATTGCTTGTGGGACTAACTCGTGTGACGCTCGTGCATACACACATCTGAATTGAAAAAAAAATAATGTTAATAGTAAATTACGTATGGAATTAAAGCTGAATTGGGCGAACTAGAAAGGAAAAGTTGTGCTAAATTTGGCCCACGTTTTCCCCTGACAGGTGGTAAGTCAAGCTTGTTGTGACGGTAAGCAATTTTGATTGTTTTCTTTTCGCTTACTCCCACGACAAGTTTCACTTACCATCACAGTATTAAGCTTCTAATCAAGCTTCTAGAAGCTAGTATTGAATATGGGGCCAGTTCATGTGACGCACATGCACACACACAGCTGAATTAAAAATTAAAAAAGAAAAGAAAAGAAAGAAATGGAGTGAATTAAATGTGTGTGATTTGAATCTTAACAGGGGATGTTATACTCAATTTCAGTCAATATTTCCTCTCTGTAACTGATAGGAGGTAAGTGAAATGCGGTAAGGTAGTAAGTGAAGTTTGTTACGACGGTAACTAATTTCGATTGTCTTCACTTACCATACCACCGTGACATGTTTCACTTACCGTCACAATACGTTTGACTAAACCCTAAACCCTAAATATCCAAACCCTAAAAACCCTACCTCACAGCGACAGAAGCAGCATCTCTGACCTCTTGAGGATTCATCGGCGCCAGCAAACAATGCCCCAAAACCCTCATCAAAGGCTGGAGCAGATCCCAAGGCAGCGGGACCCGTTTCTGACCCGTTTCCGACCCGTTTGATGAGCCTTCTTCAATCCCCAAGTTTGTGATTTGGTTCGATATTTCGGTCTCTTCTTCCTCTTCAAAATCGTCTAGGGTTTTGTGGTTGTTGAGTTCGATTGAAGATGATGAGCTGGCGGGAGAAGAGATGTTGAGCTCTGAGTTGTGTTGGTCTTCTGAGCTGTCTTGATCATAACGGCAAGGGCAATTCTGTCCGGCCCAATTTGCTACTGTATTGCACAAATCGACCTGTTTTATACAAAAGAAGTCAAATTTTGCACAATTATCTCCCAATTGTGCTTAATAAAGACTCAATTGAGCCTCAATTCATGCTAAATTGTGAAATTTAACACAAAACAATCCATAATTAAGAACAGAAAAGAGTGAACCGACCTTAGAGCAAGGAGGCATGAGAGCAATCTTCGAATAATACGCATCAAAGCAAGCAGCCAAGATCGAAGCCCGTTTAGTCGACTTAACCGCGATCTGAGGCTCAAGAGGCGGCGAAAGCTCCGAAACCGAGGGCGAAGGCGGCTGCACGAGCATCTGAGATCTCGGCGATCTGGGATTACTCCCCGCCGGCGAGGGTTTCGGCGGAGAATGGTACAGAGAAGGCAGTGTTAAATCCGGTACGGAAACCGACAGAGATTTCCCCCCGCGGGATTTGACTTCGGACGAGTAGATCGCGAGGATAACAGCTTCGAATCCGGATAAAGGAGATTGTCGCGAAGGAAGACGAGAGAGGTAGAGTGAAGAGATTACAGGGAGGAAGGAGAGCGGAATGAGGCGGAGATCTGGATCGGAGGAGAGGTAAGTGTCGTAGAGCCAGTGACAAAGCGGATCGTTGCTGGAGCCGGATGAGGAGGAAGAGGAGGAGGAGAGTGAGGAGGAGATGGCGGAGTAAGCGGCGGAGGAGGCGAGCAGCGAGAGGGCGGGGCGGTCGGAGTCGGCGAGGGAGAGGAGCGGGGGCGCTGAGGCGGGGAGGAGCGAGGAGAGGAGGGAGATGGAGGAGCGCGCCTTGGAGATGGACGAGTAGTAGGATGAGGGAGGAGGGTTGGAGGGGGCGGCAGGGAGGGAGAGGGTGGCGGAGCTGGTCGGGGATTGCGGGGCAGGAGACATCGTGAGTGAGTTGAGAAGATGAGAGGTTATGTTTATGTTTAGTTTATGTATGTGTTTTGACTGTTCAGGCGAAGACGTTGTTGGTAAGTCTCTAATGTAATGGTAGTAAGTGAAATGTGTTAATGTTAGGTTATTGAGCGACGGATCTTAATAGAGACTAGGGGCAGCCGCCCCCCGAAAATTTTGAAGTTTCAGTATATATATATGGTAATACTATTATATTTTGTGATAAAATTTGTAAGATATATGTATCCCACCCCTCAAGATTTTTGCCGTATTTTCCACTAAGCTGTATTTTTCACTACGGCCCTCCCAAGAATTTGGATCAAGATCCGCCACTGACGTTGTTGGTAAGTAAACTACATTGTCTCTACAAGTACATTTAATTCACCGCCACTGGGATAGCCTAATGGTTATGGTACTGGCATCATCTTTCATAAGTGAGGGGATCGAATCCTGCGTTCAGTAAGATTCTAGAGAGGTTTTTAGAGAAATTTCAGATAGAATTAGATGTGGGCTCTCAGTGTGTGCGTGTGTTGTGTATATCTACGGGCAATTGTCAAAAAAAAAAAATCTGTAAATCTAAAAAAGCGACGGGGTTAAGCACGACCAAAACGCGATGATATACTTTTTGTTCCGCTTTTCAATATACTTTTTAATTTCTACATATTATTTTCATTATTTTACGTATATTTAATTTTATATACTGTTTTATATAGTTTATTGCCTCTGTATATTGTATCACTATTATAAGTTCTGTTTATCACCTTTACATAAGGGAAATGTGCAAACACGACGGCACTGTAGCACGACGATACTGTAGAAATACTGTTTTTCCATTTTATATAGTATTTTTCTCATTTATATAGTATTTTTCTATTTAATACAATATTGTTTATTCTTTGTATATTTTTTATTCTTTTATTTTATATACTGTTTTTCCCATTTTATATACAGTTTTCCTATTTTATATATTATTTTCACTTTTTATGTATATATTGTTATTAGAAAATAAATTATATATACTGTTATGTATATATTATTATTAGAAAATAAATTATATATACTGTTATTGGATCTCTCGTGAACAGTCACGCTACAATACCGTCATGCTCTATCAGGTCTGTTTACGTAATTCTCTTACCAAATGTTAGTAAAACTGAAAAGAGTGGACGTACAGGAGATCATTAGAATAATCCGAGCTTGATGTGGTGTATAGAACTTAACTAGACCCGGTTCATCAAAAAATTACTCATAAGCTTCTCAGACAAGCTTGAGGGGTTTAAGCCGTAAGAAATCAGAATCGAGCTTAGTTCGTGCTGATCGATTCTTCAATGGCGCGGGCAGCTTCTGCTTCCAGGCTTTGCCTCTTGCTCTCTCATAAGAACACCGTGAGTGAGTTAACATCTTTTTGAAATTTTAGAGGTTTTGGTTTTGATTTTTGTTTCGATTTTTGCAGGTTCAGTTATGCTCGCGTCGGCTTATATCTGGTATCTGCGGATCCAATTGGGGCTTCACGAATGGAAATTTTGATTCGTGTGAGTAAATAAATAGACGAATTTCACTTAAATTTCTGAATTTTTAGTTTTTGCTGGTATTTATTTTCAATTTTTTTCATAAATATATCCATTATTTTTTATAATTCTCTTTTGTAATGGATGATTCAGCTAGAACGAATTGGTGTTCAACAAGGTCCTTCCATGGTACTTCATTGATCCTTTTTTCATTTATTTATTCCATTAATTGCAAAATTTGTTTTCTATATGATTCAAATTGAGTAAAGTTGAAATCTTTTGTAATTGTAGGGACTAAGCATATGTCGGTTAGAGATTACTATGATGTGCTTGGTGTGACAAAGAATGCTGACGCGTCAGAAATTAAAAAGGCTTATTACGGGGTACACATAATGAATAATCGCGAAATTATTTCTATAAATTTGTTCATTATTGTGTTTCAATTTTTCAATTTGTAATTTTTTTATTTATTTTAGCTGGCGAAAAAACTTCATCCTGATACAAATAAAGAAGATTCTGATGCGGAAAAGAAATTTCAAGAAGTTAGCCGTGCCTATGAGGTTCCTATTAATTAATTCTAAACCCTAAACCCTAATTCTAAGCCCGAAACCCTAAATCTGTTTGATATAATACCTATTGCCATTCAATAAAATTTATCATATTTTTCTTTTTTATTCTTTTGGCAGGTTTTGAAAGATGAGGATAAGCGTGGAACTTACGATCAGGTACGTTATATAAAAAACTACAAAAGAGACCCCATATTATACTAAATTACAAAAAAGGCCCTCAAAAGTCCATATATTTTTTGAAATTCACAAAATGATCCTTCGCTGTAGTGCTATGAGATTAACACATCTAAACTTTACTCGGAAATATAAGGCGTATTTTGGTTTCTATCTTTTAAATTTTTTATTTATCTTATATTTATTTATTTATTTATTTTATTATTATTTTTTTAAAAATTACAGATTGGTCCAGATGCATATGAACGTACAGAAGGCGGTAATGACGGTTTTAATGGAGGCGGTTTTGGTCATCCTTTTGGAGATGCTTTTACTGATGTTTGTGCTTCTTTTCTTTTATTTATTTATTTGTGCAAATTTACATTTATACCCTTTCTGGAACTAAGGAGTTCAATTCTCAGTGTGGTAGTTTTTCACTTTGTAGATTTTTTAATTTCAGTTGTGCAATTATGCCTCGAATTAGACACCAAACAAGCCAAAATATAAGAAATTGAAAGAGGATTTTTTTCTGGAACTATCACTTTTTACTATTGTAATTCTTGTTCAAAACCAATCAAACTTTAAGTGATATTTGGTTGAATGTAATATTATCAGTTTTAATTGTTGCATTTTTTTTCCTTTTTTTTCTTCTTTTTTTTAATGCAAGCTTGAGGTGTTTATTTTTTATTTTTTTAATGAATCAGATATTTGATAACATGTTTGCATCAAGAGGAGGCCAAGATGTCAAGGTCTGTCACATAATTTTATTTAAGTTAGTAAAAAAATAAATCATTTAATTGAATTCATTTTTTCTTACAAATACTATTGTGAATTTAATGCAGGTTTCTGTAGAATTATCATTCATGGAAGCTGTGCAAGGCTGCAGAAAAACAATTAATTATGAAACTGAAGTCCCATGTGAAACTTGCAGTATGTTATTTATTTATTTTTCTTTTTTGTTCTTTTTTTAATTTATTTTTTATGTATTGTTTTCGTTTGTAGTTTCTTAGATATATCTCTTTTAGTGTTCTCTCTATATATATTACTGAGTAGGAATTTGAAATTAAAATGTATGAGAAAAGAAGTTACTTCATTTTTGAAATTATATGAAGTAAAAATGTAAAATTAAACATAAAGAATAGTTGTTTTAAATAAAATAAAATAAAGTAAAATATAAAAATTCAATTAATAAAAAATTCTCATGTTTTTATTATTTTATAGATGGAACTGGTGTGCCACCTGGCACGAAGCCTTTGACATGCAAAGCTTGTAAAGGATCTGGAGTGGTAATTTAAACTCTTTATTTTTCATTATTTTCTTAGTTTGTTGGAATTTTACATCTTATTTTATTTTATTTTTTTGTGGATATAGAAAATCATGCAACAAGGTTTCATTACTTTCGAATCAAATTGCCCAAGATGTGGAGGGTCCGGCAAAATTGTCACGGTACGATTTTAATCTGAAATTAGAAACCCTAATTTATAAATTACTTCGAATTCTGATTTTTTTATAATTTTTAATATTGTATTTTTAAAGAGTTTATGCAAGTCTTGCAACGGTCAACAATTAGTGAAGGGGAAAAAGTCAGTCAAGCTTGACATTATGCCAGGTAATAAATAATAAAAATAAATTTATTCATTAAGTTAGAAACAAACATTATATTTTTTGTTAGACAAATAATTAACTAAATCAACCTAATTAATTTACCCTAAAATATGCAATTTATCTCTAATTAAGTTTCATTTCTCCTCAAATTTATTCCAATTTCGCTCCAATTTATCATTTGTCATGCAACACAAAGAAATACAATATTAAACAAAAATATCTTTTTCTCTCAAATCATTTGTTTATTTATTATTTATTTTTAATTATTTTTTAGGAGTGGATAATGATGATACGATTCAAGTAAGAGGAAAAGGAGGAGCAGATGTTGACCGAAGTGAACCTGGCGATCTTTATGTTAATATCAAGGTGCCTTTTACAATTCTACCCTTTTATATTTTATTTTCACAAATCTTAAATAATTTTGAATAAATGTTAATTATAAAGTTTTTTATGTCATTTATGAAATAATAGGTGAGAAAGGATCCTGTGTTTAGAAGAGAGGGCAAGGATATTCATGTCGATGCGGTTTTAAGTATCGCTCAGGTAAAATTTTTATATGTTTTACTTTTTTAAGTCTGTATGATAATTTCATTTAAATCCTCACGAAACGTTGAAATATCACTTTTGCCCCCGTAAAAGGAGAAGATTACATCAACATGATGTTATTATTATTGTTATTAATTTATATTCTTATTATCTGTATTAATTATTATTATTATTTCTGAATTGTGATAAATATTTTTAATATACAGGCTGTTTTGGGTGGAAGCGTCACAGTTCCTACACTTACTGGAAATGTTTCAGTCAAGGTTAGAAATCTCTCTTATCTTTATATAATAGTATAATTTAAACATTTTTATTTTTTATTTCCCATATTTTTATATTGTTGGTTTTAAAAAAAATATATATATATTTTTATGTTTTTCAGGTTCGTCAAGGCACGCAACCTGGTGAAAAAGTCGTTTTGAGAGGAAAAGGTGAATTTATCTTTATTTTTTAATTTGCATTTAAATAATAAACAAGATTATTCTTCTAATGTTACATAAACTATTTTTATTATTGAATCATTATATGTGAAATCTGTAAAATGCAGGGATCAAAGCGAGAAACTCTTCAATCTATGGGAACCAATATGTCCATTTTAATATCAGAATCCCATCGTAAGTTTTATTTTCTTATTTTACATATATACAAAAACAAAACATGAGAATTTTCATAAAAAAATTCCAAGAAAACTTCAAAATACCAATGCATCACTAGTTATATCAACACATCTTGGTATAGTTTGGAATCTTTTTTTTCTGTATTTTGCAATTTGTAAGTTTCTTTATCTAACCTCTCAATTTTTAAATGATCAAAATAAGTTGAAAATTATGATTGTTTTGGGTATGTATAAAACTGTAGAGGTCAGATATAAAAACTTGCCTTTGCAATTTGATTATTAGTTCCCTATAATGACAAATATATTAAAAAATGGTTTTTATTTTAAATTTTCCTTTTTCTTATTCTCTTTTTTAGGAATTTAACACAGAAACAGCGTGAATTAATGGAAGAATTTGACAAAGAAGAGGCAGGAGAAATGGATAAAATTGAAGCTGCATCAGGTTGAATTTGACTTTTTTTCTCGCAAAATTTTGCATAATAAACTGAGAAACAAACGCAAATTATGATATATTGTTGTAGAAATAATATTGCCCGCTCTTTTTTTTAATTTCAGTTATAGACAGTAATAGTTTTGTTTCAGTTTTTGAGATTCTATCTGGTACCAAGTTATAATTTATAATAGTTGATTATATTTTATGTCATACTGGCAGCATAAATTAGGAAGAAATAATTAACATAATTTCTTTACTAACAATAAATCATTCAGTTATTAATCAATTAAACATAACATTTAAAAAAAAAAACAGAAAAACAAAAAAATTTTCATGCGATTCAAAATTGTTTATTTATATTCCTTTTACACTGTCATTTATCACTTCAACCCAATATTATCAACAAAAAGAATTCCAATTTCCTCCTTTATACCCTAATCCTACTCATCAACCCATATTACAAAACTACCCCTCGAGGGCAAAATTACACATTACCCCCCTAAAATCCAAAATTACAAATCAACCACTCAAAAAATCCAAAATCACAAACCCACCCCTGAGGGCCTCAAAACCTTCAAAATTACGAAAATGCCCCTGAGGGCAAAACCCTAACCCAGGCCGCTTTGCCCGGCACTCCACCATGCAAAACAAACCACATATAGTATCCAGGCGGCGCCACCTCAGCGGACCCGGGCCCCACCGCCTCGGCCACATACTCTACCGGCCCGACCCGTTCGACCCGCAACACCGAAAGCCGCACCATCCTCTGATTCATCCCGACCGAATGGGTAAAAAAACCCGGCGAAATGATACACATCTCCACATCGAACCCTAAATCCTCGTCCAGTTCAAACTTCACAGGTAAAATCTCGCCGTACTGGACCTGTCCAGTTGAGCCCACACCAACCTCCACATTTCTAGGTCTTAGAAAATCTAAGGCCGGTTCTAAATACGGCGGTAAAAATGCCTCTAAACTTAATTCCGTTTTATAAGTCACATTTTGAAATAAATACCCAATATGTGGGTTACTCCCACCCACTAAAACCCTACCGAAAGAATCAAGTAGAGCGGATGAGTGATACATTCTGGGTATCGAACTAGGGTTTAGGGTTTCGAACCGGTACCCGACCGGTCGGTACGGCCGGTACAGAACGGGATTCAGGACCGGATCCTGACCTAATTCCCAGCCGGCCGTACCGCTCGAAGCCCCGTTTATTATTAAAATATCGCCAGTGGGTAAAATTACCATATCGCCCATGACTCTAGGCAAAGGCATTTCTTCCATGACCCAAACGGGTCGCGGGTCGGTCGGTACGATTCTGCCGCACGTTTTATCCGCTTGTAAAAAGGTTGAATTGTGGAGAGCCAATAGGAACGCGCCACGTGGCGCTCCACCACAGATTAGAATCTCGGCACGAGACGGCTCGTTAGGGTTTAAGGGGAGAAGAACTGAAGAGCCTGAACTAGGATAATTTCTCGGTACGGAATTCGGTATTTCAGGGAGATAACGGGTCGGATTTTGTCTTAACGGGTCGAATATTATCGCCTTTGTATTCGCAAAAATGAATAAATTTCCATCAGGTAATAAATGGACAAAAGGGTATAAATTATTTTCCGAATCGGGATCGTTTGTCTCTTCCAAAAACAGAAAGTCGAAAAGTTGGTAGTTTTGTTGGTACGGTGGGAAATATTCGAAATTGAATTGTCTCCTACCACCGATTATTATCACGGTACCATCAGGTAATAACTGGTCTGACGCGTACCAGCGTCGTACCAAAACGGAATTAGGGTTTTCGGTCCAGGAGAGAGAGGAGAGAGAGAAGAGGCGTACCGAACGGTCGCCCGTACCGAATCCGCCTGTTTGGAGAAGCGATCCGTTTGGTAACAGAGAGGCGGATGAGCACCACGGATCCGAGAGGAGAGAGAGAGGAGTTAGAGAGAGAGTGGTCAGGTCTAGGAGGAGAGAGTGGGCCGTGCAGTCCGTGTAGAAATTAGGGTTAGGGTTTTGGGGGATTGAGGATTCGGTTGTTGGTGGGTAGAGATTATTAGGGTTAGGGTTTGGGGGGATTGAGCTTGAGGAGTCGGTTGAGGGTGGGTAGAAATTAGGGTTTGGTGGGTTTGAGAAGTAGGTTGTTGATTGGTACAAATTAGGGTTTTGAGAATTAGGGTTAGGGTTTAGAGGGTTTGAGGGGCAGTTGGGGAAGGAGAGGTTTGAGGGGCCGAAATCGGTACGGTCGAAGGTTAAGAGACGGTCGTTTGGGAGGAGCTGCATGTGCATTGCGACGAGGCCGATGGAGTCGAAGAGGAGCCGCCAGTTGCCTAGCTGGCAAGAGATTGAGGGGAGAGTGGAGAGAATCAAGAGGAGAGAGAGGAGAGAGGTGAGAGAGTTTGATGCCATTGTTGTTGGTTTGGTTCTTGGTGAGTTCTTGAAAGGAGGTTCGGTGTGTGTGTGTGTGTTGGATTGTTTGTTGAGGGAGAAAGAAGGGTTTATGAAGAGGGTTAGGAGAAATTTTGCTTCTTGAAGGTTTCTTGAAAGGGGGAGTGAATGGATTGTTGAGAGAGAGAGAGAGAGAGAGAGAGAGAGAGTTTAAGAAGGGTTTGTTTATATAGATGTTTTGGTGGTTTATAAAGGGTATAATGAGAAATTTAGGAAATTTGTAAGGGTGTTGATAGAAATTTTGATTCTTGGAAGTTTTCTTGGAAGGGGGTTTGTATTGAATGGATTGTTGAAGGAGAGTTTAAGAAGGGTTTGTTTGTATAGAGGGTTTGGTGGTTTAGAGTTTAGGGTTTAGTGGGTGTAATTTGGAGGGGTGTTGAGAGAAATTTTAGCTGAAGAAAATTGGAGTTTTGGTAGTGAGGTTTTAGATTCTTGTTTTTTCTTGGTTTGTTTTTGGAGAGATTTTGAAGAAGAAAGGGAGAAGGGATTGTATGGATTGGTGAGGGAGGAGTTGGTTTATATATAGATTGATTGGAAGTGAGGTCTGAAAAGTAAAATTTGAAACTTTATGGGCTGAAATGAAAAAATATGGGCCTGTTTAATAGAGGATGTTTGAAGTTGAAAAATGATGGCATAGAATGAAAAAGGGGCTAAAATGAGAAACTAATGGGCCTTTGTTTAATTGAATCAGGCTGTTTAAAATGGGCCTGAAAGTTTAAAATCAGATAGGCTCGATTAGTCTTTTTCTTTCTAGACGGTTTGAATTCTAGAATTTCCCGTCTATTTTTTCAACTTGACTTACTATTTTTGTGTGTGTATTTTTGTAATGCTGTTTGAAATTTTCGGCTTTTGCTTGTAGTCTTTGATGCGCTATTACTTTAATCAATGCAGTCAAGTCTCATCTCGTCACTTTCAAATTAAAAATGGAACCAGCCGTGTTCGCTTTGGGCCTCAGCAAATTAGGGCCTCATAGTAACCTATATAATTTATAGGGAGCTGATACATCACGATATTACTATAGTGACAGTATATAAAAACTGAAAAAAATATATACAAACATATGAATTGAAAACAAACAGTATATAAAAATTCATTCTATAAAACAATATATTATTTAAAAAAATGAAATCAATATATACAAACATATAAGCTGAAAACAAACAGTATATAAAAATTTATTTGGTAAACAATATATATTTAAAAAAATGAAAATGATATATAACGTATATAGTAACGTCAGAAAACAATATATAATTTCAATCCGTCGCTACAGTACCCCTGGCGTGATTTTCAATTTCCCTAATTTATAAGCCTATTAGACTAATGTTTATGCAGCTATAATTATATTCTTATACTAATACTAATACTAATACTAATACTAATGCTAAACCGCAGTCCGCACTTCCAAATTTAAATGAATCCCTCAATCTTGTGCATGCAACCCATCTACCAGCCCACCATGACCTGCTCCACATTTTATGTGACCACTTGAACAACATGGACCACCATACATGCCATGTTGCCGAAATGAAAGTAAAAGCACATGTTCCATTTGCTTCCCCTAGTTAATGTTTACTATTTTACATGCTTAGTGTGTTAGCTTTTATTCGTTTTTTCTTTACTTTTTTGTCGCCTAATTTATTTTCATGAAAGTCGCATAAATTTCTAAACAAGGAAAGTAAAGGAGAAATATAGAAACAAAATGAAGGAAAAAAAGGGAAGAGAATAAAACAAAACGATATCCGAAAGCATATAAAAGAAAAAAAAAATTCTAGATCGCTTTATTTTCTAAATTCGAAGACCACAAATGAATGCCGCTTTGGGTCCACAACCGGCTCTGATGCACCTTCATCCCTACTACTTATATTTTACATATTTTCTATATTATATCGAACATAACATATGATATTAGCTACTTCATTTCAACCAATGTTCAATTTGCTAGTCGGTTGGCTTATTGTTTTAATATATGTTATCATGTCTTGGTTGTATAATATCAAATCAAAATAACGTAAAAATCATCCACAAAAAAGTAGCACGAGTATCATTAACATAAATACTATCAAAATATTAACACCACAAGCGACTTTGTTAAAAAAAAAAAACTAGACATCTAGGTAAAATCAATCATTTTTCTTGGGAACTAGAGATTAATCAGCAGCTCATTAGAACTAATGGACACCTTTATCCCACCAATCAATATATATATTTAAATAAGGTGAATTAGTTTGCAAAGGCATAGCAAATGCAATTCAAGTTGACTACTTCAAATCTTGATAGCCCCATACACGTTTGATGTTAGGGATTTTGATATATTTTAATTATGAAATTTTAATTATACAATTCAAGTACCAATATCTCCGGTTTGAATTCAATTCTCAGCACTTCAAAAAAATATACTCATCCTCAAACACATTGCTGTTATATAAATTGTCATTTTTTCCATTTTAAAATGCTAAAAGTTTAATATATTTGTCACTTAATAAATCCCGAAAATAAAAATAAAGAAAATAAAAGTAAAAATAGTATAGGCTACATTTTTCATTCTGTAAATTTCCACAAATCACTTAATTTTCTATTTTGTCCAAATTGATAGCTCAGCTTTTAATTATTCCATTTAAATCACTTAAATTTCAATATGTATAAATCAAATCGTTTCATTAAACTTCCATCTATTATTTAACGGAATAATAGCACGACATTTCAAGATTTCAATACTTGATATTTCCATTTGTTCTAAAGAATATTTAGATGTCGAATGAGTCAATTATTCATTTCTTAATTTCAAGATTCTTGAACAAAAGTATGAAATAAATGTGTTATTAAATTTCATTAATTCCAAATAATAAAAGTTTGTTAAATAACCTTTTTTCATTCAATAAAAAGATATAGAAATATATATTTTATATAAATATAAATATATAATATTTATTTTATAAAATAAATATTATAATATGTATTTTATAAAATATATAATATTTTATAAAATATATTTTTTATAAAAGAATGTTATATATATATATATATATATATATATATATATAACATTCTTTTATAAAAAATATATTTTATAAAATATTATATATTTTATAAAATACATATTCCACTCAACAAAAAGATATAACATTGATGTGGTGGGCCCAAATTAAATCTCGAACACAAGGTCTTCATTTCATCAAAGAAACCTTCCAGGCAAGTCAAGTGTAACTTAACAAACAGCCTAACAGGTGTGCAAATTTCGTAGCTCACAATCTATTCAACGTCCACTCTTCCTTCTTCTATTCTCTCCCTTTGAAATCTCCGTCTCTCATTTTCCTATTTTTTTCTATCTCACCAAATCTCAGTCTAGCTCCAGAAGATTTCTCTTCTCTGTCGGATCTTTAAGGTAGGACTTTGAATCTGATTTCTTCGTGTTTTGGTGCGATTGTCTCTTGTATTTGTTGAATAGATAGATCTGTGTGATCTTAGCAGGTGTTTTGATTTCCTGTTAAAAGGATTTGGTTTTGGGCATTTCAGATGTAAAGATTCTTTTTTTCTTCTTTTTTTTTTTGACATTTTTTGCATGGAATGGAATCAGTAGAAAAGGATAAATTTCATTATTGCAGCAGTGATTCTAATTTTTTGTTTCCATTTTTCTCTCAAATTTTTCAATATAAATAAGTCTTTATTGAGTAATGTATGACTATTTATGTCGTGTTCTATTAACAGTTAAGAGATTGCACAATATATATTTTTATTATTTTTCTAGTCTCAATTTTTGTTAATATATTAAATACTGCATGAAGTCATTTTTTTCTATATTAGTAAAATTTTCAACAAATTACCCATTTCACACTCAATTGTTACTTATTTCAACACTCAAACAAAATCTTCTCTTTAAACCTCACTTTCACAAACTAACCCTCCAAAAACTCCTTATTCACAGATCCTTATTCACAATGAATCCGTACCTAGCCGGTTTAATCGTACCGGTCATAATCTCCATCTTTTTCGGTACCAAAAAAAGCCCTAAAAAACGCGGCGTACCAGTCGAATCAACAGGCGATCGAGGTTTCACGGTCAGAAACGTTCGTTTCGATTCCCCAGTTGAAACCCACTGGCCTGGAATCGAAACCCTAGCTTCTCTCTTCGAGCAATCCTGCGGTAAATTTACGAATTTGCCCCTGTTCGGTACGAGAAAACTTATCTCCAAAGAGACTGAGGTTTCGAATGGGAGGAGTTTTGAGAAATTGCATTTGGGGGATTATGAGTGGGTGAGTTACGGCGCGGTTTTCAAAGCGGTGTGTGATTTCGCGTCAGGTTTGATGAATTTTGGGCATGGAAAAGGCGAAAGAGTCGCGATTTTTGCGGATACGAGGGCTGAATGGCAAATTACCCTTCAGGTAAAGAAATAATATGTTCTATTTTTATTTTTTATTTTTTATGATTGGGTTTTGTTTTGATTGTGAAATTTGAGTTTTGAGCTTGTTGGTATGTTTTGTTTCGTGGGGTATAAATTGAAATATGTTTTATTTTTTATTTTTTATGAATGTTATGATTTTCGTATTGATTTTTTTTTTCTTTGAAAAATAAATAGGGTTGCTTTAGGCAGAATATTACGGTTGTGACTATTTATTCTACTCTTGGTGAAGAAGCGCTCTGCCATTCATTAAATGAGGTTTCATTTTCTCTTAACTTTACACTCATTTTTTTTTTACTTTCAAAAGTGCTTAGCTAAATAAATTTCCATCCCTATATGAAATATACGGCATATGAATTATGATGGTAAAGATGTAAATTTGAAATATTACAAGGTTTAATCCACAACGTATTTAAACAACTTTTATATGTTGGCTTGAAAAATTTATATAAAAAAATTATTTCTTACTTAATATATAATTTTTTTTTCTTTCAGACCGAGGTTACTCTTTATTTTTATTTGTTGTTACTTCATAATATATACCACATTATACATATATTTATCCTCGAAGATATCCAACATTGGTAATTTCCTACTGTATAGATTTAATCTACAACATACTTAAATGCCACATTTTCCATCTATACCTCTGAAAATTAACTTCTGATTTTCACACACTCGTAATGTTGAATATATTGGCACAAAATCATAATATTAATTTCTTTTTTACCTTTTCTTTCAGACTGAAGTAACCACAGTAATCTGCGGCCAAAAGGAACTCAAGAAACTCATAGACATAAATAACCAACTCCACACCGTAAAACGCGTCATTTACATAAACGAAGACGGGATTTCAAAAGAGGTTTCTTTGGCCCAAAATTCCACAAACTGGGAATTGAAATCCTTTGAAGAAGTTCAAAAACTGGGAAATGAAATCCCGGTTGAGCCTTCTTTGCCTCTGCCGTCTGACGTGGCGGTTATTATGTACACGAGCGGCAGCACTGGCCTTCCTAAGGTACTAATTTATTAATCAATTAAATAATCAAGAAATCTTGGGTTTGTTTCATTTAATGTAATTAACTTCTTAAGGAATCAATTTAGGATTTATTATTTATTTATGTATACGAGTGGCGGCACTGACTTTCCCAAGGTCTGAATTTTAGGGTTTATTTATCGATTAGTTAAATTATTTATTTATTTGTTAAGGTATTAATATTAATATAGGATTTATTTATGTGTCAATTTAGGGTATTGAATTAGGTTTATTTGATTTCATGTAGTTAATTTGTTTAATATATTAAGGAATCAATCTAGTCTTTATTAATTAATTAATTAATAATTAATTTCATTTTATTTTATGTATATTTTGTTTTAACCTAATTAGCCTCAATGAAGCAATTATATAAACAAAAAAGATGTCAATTGGGATTGACTAGTATGGACTAATATTCATTTGTGTAATTATTATATTGTTATACTAATATTTTTTTCTTTTTGTTGTATTTAGGGCGTAATGATGACTCATAAGAACGTACTATCTGTTGTTTCGGCCGTAATGACGATCGTACCGCATCTCGGTACGAAAGACGTGTACTTGGCATACTTACCACTTGCTCACATTCTTGAATTAGCTGCTGAGGTTTTAAAATTAATTAATTAGTTTTTTTAAGTCCAAACTATCATCTTGTTTACTGTTTATCATGTTTATGATGAAGATATTTACTGATTATCCAAAATTTCAACTCTTTTTGATCCAAAATATTGGATCGATTTACATTACTCTTCCAATGTACAATAAAAATATTGATATTATATCAATTTTCGTTTTTTTTTAATTCACTAAGCCTTAATTTAACCAAATTATGTTCAGTTAACCCTAATTTACTCAACTATGCTTCATTTAAGCCTCTATTTCTCCATGCAATAAAAAAACATATAGGAATTAGGAACCCATGTAAATTCTCATGAATTTACATTATTCTTCCATTTATACAAAAACAAAATCTCTCTTTTTCCCACCTTTCAGTCATACAAAACCATCATTCTTACATTTACATAAAACCATATAGGAAACCATAAAATATCACTTCCATTTACACTTTTCTCCCATTTTACATTACTCCCACATCTTATTTCACACATCTTCGTTGCATTCTATTCACATCACACCAAACAAAAACACTTTCATTAATTTTATTGTATTTATATATTTATTTATTTTTACTTATTTTTTATTAAGTCTGTGATGGTGGCGGCTGGAGTAGCCATAGGATACGGATCCCCATTAACTCTTGTCGATACTTCAAATAAAATAAAAAAAGGCACAAAAGGCGACGCGTCAGTTTTGAAGCCGACTCTGATGACAGCTGTCCCTGCAATTCTCGACCGGATTCGTGATGCCGTCCGCAAAAACGTAATTCATTATTATTATCCATTATTATTTCATTTGTTCGTTTGTTTGTTTGTTTGGCTTCTTGTTTAGATGATGATTGCAAAAATGTAAAATTATTAGTTTTAGGGGAACTGATCAAAACCCTCTGTATTTTCTAAACACCCCCTATCATTTGGAATATAGAATAAAAACTAGTTTACACTTTCTATGTTTTAAAAAAACCAAACTTGTAAAATACTACCCAAAAAAAAACCTAATGTTAAATGTTAAAAATTGAAGTTTTTTTTTTTAAATATTCCAAAAGTCGGGCTTTTTTCGACAAATTTGAGAAAATACAGCGGTTTTGATAATTTCCCTTTACTATTATTATTTATCATTTTATTTTTATTATTTTTTTGGTTTTGGTACGGACATACATACGATCTAGACATCGTATAATCTATTTATTTTATCAACTATCACAAACCTCAAAATCAAATCCTATCATTTCAGGTCGACGCAAAAGGAGGAAACGCGAAGAAACTCTTCGAGATTTCCTACGAGCGTAGGCTGTCAGCCATAAACGGGAGCTGGTTCGGAGCCTGGGGAGTCGAGAGGATCCTGTGGGATTTTCTAGTTTTCAAGAAAGTCAAGGCGATTTTAGGAGGAAATGTTAGGTTTCTATTATCTGGCGGTGCGCCTCTTTCGGCGGATACTCAGCGCTTCATCAACATTTGCCTTGGGTAAGTAAAGTTTTTTTTTTTTTTTTTTTTGAATTGATACTGAAAATGATATATTAACGTACCGTTTTCAATAACAATATACTATTTCCACTGTTAATATACCGTTTTCATTCGTAAGTCAAAAACGACAACAAATTGCTTACCCAAGACAAATATTGATAAACCGCTGAGTATCCGCCGAAAGAGGCGCTCCGCCAGACAGCAGAAACCTAACATTCCCGCCTAAAACCGCCCTCAAAACCAAATCCCATCATTCCTACGACCGCAGGCTCTCGGCCATAAATGAGAGCTGGTTTGGAGCCTGGGGAGTCGAGAGGATCCTGTGGGATTTTCTAGTTTTCAAGAAGGTCAGGGTGATTTTAGGCGGGAATTTGAGGTTTTTGCTGTATGGGGCACCTCTTTCGACGGATACTCAGCGGTTTATCAATATTTGTCTTGGGTAAGTAAAGTTTTTTTTTTTTTTTTCAATTGATACTGAAACGTCTTATTAAGACCGAAAATGATATATTGAGACTGAAAACATTATATTGATACTGAAAACGGTACATGAGCACTGTAAACTTGGAATACTAACACTGAAAATGGTACATATTGACACGGAAAGTTTTATATTTATAGTAAAAAAAGTAAATTGGTACTGAGAATGATATATCGACACAAAATAGTATATTTATTCTAAAAACTTTATATGAACACTTCAAACAGTATATTGATACTAATTTGGATATATTGACACCGAAAACTTTATTCTAAAGAAATTAACTCTTGAAATAACCGCTCATTTTTTATTTTAAAATGCTGAAAAACAAAACCCTAATTTATTTTATTTAATGTGATAAAAAACAGGGCGCCAATAGGGCAAGGGTACGGTTTAACGGAAACCTGTGCCGGCGGCTCATTTTCTGAACATGATGACTCATCAGTCGGCCGAGTCGGTGCTCCTTTACCTTGTGCTTTTGTCAAGGCAAGTTTTAAATAAAAAAAAACTATTAAATTTTGTACATTTGTTTTTTTGTTAAGTCTAGTTAAGAGAAGAAGCATTTATGTTTCTATGTTCATTTCGTTTTGTGTTTTGTATTCTTTTTGTATATCGCGAGTTTCTTAAAATATGTGAATTTATTAGGGGAAGTTTAGAAAAAAAATATATTTTTTGACATGAATATTATTTCATTTCCGTTTTTACACATAGTAAACAAAATAAACATATAGTGCCACTCTTATTTATTTATTTATTTATTTGGTTAATTATTAATTATTAATTTAATTTAATTTTATTATATTTTCAGTTGATTGATTGGGCAGAAGGTGGGTATTTAATTACGGATAAACCAATGCCAAGGGGCGAAATAGTAATTGGCGGTCCTTGTGTCACTCTTGGCTACTTCAAAAATGAAGACAAAACTAATGAGGTCTACAAGGTAAAATTTAAATAAATATTAAAATATCCATTAAAAATAAAAGTTATTTCAATTTCGGTCATGTACATATAATGCAATAAAAATATTAGGTTAACCCTCCATTTGTTTGGCAACTATAATTCAATTAAACTAAATTTAGCGTCATTTTGGCCTTAACTATGGAATTAATGGCTATCTTGTACTTCGAAATATTAAGAACTACATTTATTTTACTTCTTTTATGTATTGGTCCTTAAAATTAATATATATTTTTTCTCTATATTTCTATTTTGTTTTGAGAAGGTCTATTAAAAGTGGGCTGTTATAGTTGTAGTTGTACGCTGTTAATATTGTGTTTTGCCTTGATAAACTCAATTTTAGGGTTTAGGGCTTAGGTTAAGCTTAAAGCAATTTTGTCTCAGTTAACCCTCAATTGTGCAACTATACTTCAATTCAAGTCAATGTAGCGTCAATTTGACCTTCATTACGAAACTAAACACAAAACAATCCAACGAATACGAACCAAAATCAAAATCATTCACTCTGCTTGTTTCGCAAATTGGTCCTTGAATTTACTTTAATAATATATTATTTTAATTTTCCAGACTGATGAAAAGGGAATGAGATGGTTTTACACAGGAGACATAGGTCAGTTTCACTCAGACGGCTGCCTTGAAATTATTGACCGTAAAAAAGACATTGTCAAACTCCAACACGGTGAATATGTCTCTCTTGGAAAGGTACTTTTACCTTTTTACCCCTTGTCTGAACAATCCCCTTTTTATTCTTACCTCACAAAAAAATATTAAGAAAAATATAGGTTTTTTCTTTTTTGCTATTTTCTAAACAAGAAAGTGGCTTTTTTTGCTATTTTCAATAATAGAGGTTTTTTTTGTAGTTTAAGAGCATAATTCATTTTTTTCAAATTTCCCCCAAAAAATAAAATAATCATAATTCATTGCAGGCTACCTCTAATAAATAAATAAATAAATAAAAAATAATATCGTGCATAAATTATAGAACGGAAGGATATTTTCAGTAAATTTTTAAGTTTTCAGGAGATTAAAGGATGTAGAATATAGCAACGACACAATTTCTTTCCATTTTCCCCTGTTCCAAATATAACATTTATTTATTTTTAAACTTAATAACAAATTTTCACGTCACTTATTATAGCATCACACATCTTTATCTATTAACAATCAACATCTCTATACATCTATTTATCTATTTATCCATTTATCTATTACTTATTTTAACAGGTTGAAAAATTTCCCAACATTTAATACATCTATTTATCCATTTATCTATTACTTATTTTAACAGGTTGAAAAATTTCCCAACATTTAATACATCTATTTATCCATTTATCTATAATTATTTATTTTAACAGGTTGAGGCGGCATTGAGCGTGAGTCCGTACGTAGACAACATAATGGTCCACGCGGACCCGTTCCACAGCTACTGCGTGGCCCTCGTCGTCGCCGCTCATCCCGCCTTACAAAACTGGGCTCAAAATAAGGGAATTCAGTTTACCGATTTTGCCGATCTTTGTAAAAATCCAGAGACTGTTAAGGAAGTTCAGAGCTCTCTAGTCAAGGTCTGTTAGTTTGGTTTATTATATTCAGTTATTTTACTTTAGGGCCTTATTTGTATATTTCAAAATTTAGGGGGGTTTAGTTTTATAAATTTGAAAAAATTGGGCTTTTGCCGATCTTTGTAAAAATCCAGAGATTTGTATATTTCAAAATTTAGGGGGGTTTAGTTTTATAAATTTGAAAAAATTGGGCTTTTGCCGATCTTTGTAAAAATCCAGAGATTGTTAAGGAAGTTCAGAGCTCTCTAGTCAAGGTTGGTTTTTTTAGTTTATTTTAGTGTATTTTACCTTAGGAGTGGTTGTTTGTAGAAAGAAATAGGGCCTTTTTTGAATATTTCAAAATTTAAGGGGGGTTTAGTTTTATAAATATGAGAAAATTCGGCCCAAAATAAGGGAATTTAATATTCTGATTTTGCCGATCTGTGTAAAAATTCAGAGACGGTTAAGGAAGTCCAAAACTCTCTTGTCAAGGTCTGTTAGTTTGTTTAATTGTTTATTTAGTTTTATTTTACCTTGAGAGTAATAGTTTTGTCAAATTAAAAAAGATCCTAACTTTGGTAGTAGTGAAAACACCCACCCCTATTTTTAAAGTTTTGAAGAAACCCAATAACTTTTGTTTTGAAATGGAACCCTATATAATATTGAAATAAAAGCTAGGTAATGATACATATTGTATAAACACGAGTTGCGAATTATTTATCTATTATTTCAAAATAAAATATGGTGTTTACGTTGTATTTCTATATTATTTCAAAATGAGGTAGTTTTTTTTATTAAAACATCAAAGCAAGGATTTTTTTTAATATCCAAAATCATGGGGTTGTTTGAAAACAGAAAGATACAAATAATATTCCAGAACAAGGCATTTTCTATAAATACGAGAAAATATAAGGTTTCTCTTTTATTTCCTTAAAAATAATTGACCTGGAATACTTAACAATATTATGAGTTAAAAATAGAATTTACATTAATGCGCTTCATATCATCTCATTTTTCTTGTTAATTTTCTGACATAGGCGGCAAAGGATGCAAAATTGGAGAAATTTGAAATCCCAGCGAAAATTGAGCTTTTACACGAAACATGGACTTTGGAAACAGGTTTAGTCACAGCAGCGCTCAAGCTTAAAAGAGAGGTCATCAGAAAGGCTTTCGCTGAAACACTCGCGAATTTATACACTCATTGATTTGATATGTGTAAATCGTTAGGCCATTTTGCGTTTTAGTATCGATGTTTTTTGTTATTTCTGTTTGAGGGAATATTGTTGTTTGGTTTTTAGGTGATACTAGAGCTGAGCTCTTGTTTGTTTTTTTGCTGTTGGTGTTCGTATATTTTCTGTAATTTGGAGTTTAAACAGCATGGTTATAAAGTAGGGATTTTATGTGGTGGTTGCTTTTCATGCATCGATTTTTTGGTATTTTAGGGAAGGTAAACTTGTCGCTTAACAGTTTTTGGATCAATAAATAAAAAATTTACATGTAGAAGAGATTGAATATACATTGTAAGTTTTTAAACCAACAGCATTGTCGGTACTTAAAAAGGTATAATAGGCATACATAAAAGTATGTACAATTAACACAACAATTTAATGTATACAAATAACATTGTATTTTAGGCATATAGTGTACAATGAACGCAATAGTATAATGTATACATATAACATTGTTGTATATTATTTTTCAAAAATATAGAATTAACATATAAAAAAAATATAGTAAGCATATACAAAAATATAATCGATTAATACAACAGAGGACAGGTGAAAAATATTTTCCATACAGAAAAAATGTTAAGAAAGGTTTGCCTCATTGTTATGTTGAAAATGTGGCTAGCGGCATGGCATGCTTTAGAGTATATAATACAAAGGACAGGTGAAAAATATTTTCCATACATAAAAAATGTTAAAAAAGGTTTGCCTCATTGTTATGTCGAAAATGTGGCTCTGCATGGCATGCTCCATTTACTAAGCACCATCCGCCTCAGCGTATAAAATTGCTTTTTTTGCTATTTTCATTATTGGAGTGGATTTGTTTTGTAATTTTAGCACTTTTTTTTTTTGCAAAGATCCCAAAAAATAAAATAAACGTGATAAAAAAATTATAGTGTCATTCATAAATTTGAGAATTGAAGGACTTTTTCAGTATAGTTTAAAGATTTCAAGAGATAAAATGGTACGTAGATGCGACATTTACAATCTTTTTTCATTTCCCCTCTTCTAATACAACATTATTTATTATTCCATTATTTATTTATTTATTTTATTTATTATTTTTAAACGCAATAATAAATTTTCATTTTAGCTATTATATAGCATGACACATTATTTAATATTTAATTTTTTTTTTATTTACAATCCTTTTTTATAGATGCTAGCCATTTACAATCTTTTTTACATTTTCCCCTAATACAAGATTATTCATTATTTAATATTCAATATTTATTTATTATTATTATTTTTAACAGGTTGAGGCGGCATTAAGCGTGGTCCGTACGCAGACAACACAATGGTCCACGCCAATCCGTATAGCTACTGCATGGCCATTGTCGTCGCCTCACATGTGCCTGCAAAACGTGGCTCAAAATAAGAGTATTCAGTTTACCGATTTTGCCGATCATTGTAAAAATCCAGACACTGTTAAAGAAGTTCAAAACTCTCAAGTCAAGGTTCGTATATTACTTTTGAAATTGTTATTTTGGTTATAAAAATGAGAGGAGAGTTTGCAAAAAGGCCATTACTTTATTGGAAATTGCATAAAAGCCCCTACATTATTGCTAAATTGCAAAAAAGCCACAACATTATTGGAAATTGAAGAGGAAAAACCCTGTATTTTTTTAAGAAAATTGAAGAAAAGTCCGTTGTTGGTTTAAGACTAACGCCCTTAGATTTCATATCCTAATTAGTATAAAGTCATTAAAATAGTTAAAGAAATCAAAACTAACGTTGTTAATCTTAAAACTTACGATAAATTTATTTTGCAATTTTCAATAATGTAGGGCTTTTTTGCAATTTAAACATAATGCAGTTTTTTTTTTCAAAGTTCCTAAAATTATATTCTGAGTTGAATTCATGGGGACGCATTATGTAGTAGTTTTTTTTTCATCTTGATTTTTTCACATAGGCGGCAAAGGAAGTTATATTGGAGAAATTTGAAATCCCAACCAAAATTGTAGTTTTACACGAACCATGGACTTTGGAAACAGGTTTGGCCTCACAACATGCGCTCATTAATCTATCAAGCTTATTGATGAATATAATATATCGTTAGGCGATTTTGCGTTTTGAGTACATTTGTAATTAATTGATGTTGCTTTTAGGCGATACTAGATATCTTGTTTGTTTGTTTTGTCTTTTTGTTGTTGGTGTTGGTATATTTTTTTTTATTTTGTATTTTGGAGTTTAAACAACATTTTAAAGCAGGGATTTTCTGTAGTTGTTTTCATGGATCGATTTTTTTTGTATTTTAGGGAAGGTAAATTTGATGCTTAACAATTTTGAGATCAATAAATATAAAATGGACTTGTTAAAGAGATCAAATAGACATCATAAGTTTTTAAACCACCACCATAATTTGTGGATCATATGTGATTGCATAACTTGCATATGCATAATAAGTCATTTCATATGTATATGTATAATATGTAGTTGCATAGAAGGAGATTAAGGGGATTGTCGATGACCTAGTAGAAGAGTTATCTTATAAATCATAAAATCTCAATCTGGGCAAACAACTCTGTATTTGTACATTATATTTACATATCAGGTCAAACAAACACATAATATGTTGCTTTATATGTGCTTGCATATGCATAATATGAGATTTCATATGTGGTTGCATATGTATAACATGCATTTTTATACTTTTGTAACATTGACACTTGTGGTTTTATATGTGATTAGAAGTGTTTAAATTAGAAATAGTGTTAATTATACATAAAAAAGTGATTTAAAATAAAACATTTTTTAAATGTTCAAAAATATCAAATCTTCTTCCATTAAAGATATATATTATACAATCTTTCTTCTATAACTAGGAAACAAATCATACAAACAAAATGAAATATATATATATGAACACATATTATACAATCTTTTTTCTAATTAGCTTTTCTCTTTTCTTCGTTCTCTCAACCCAACAAACAAACTATTTTCTCTCTTCGGTCTCTCAATTCAAGCTAACCAGGACAAACATCACTTATGCCTTGGCCAAGTATGAGAACTTCAACAAAACAAAAGACATTTCCAACCAAATAAAAATATGCCTTAGTATTTGCTTTGACATGTTTGATGCAGTTGGAGGCCAAGGCTAGAGATTGCATTTATTTAAGCGCTGATATGTTTGATGCAGTTGGAGGCCAAGGCTAGAGATTGCATTTATTTATCTATTTGGTATGCAGATACATTTTTAAATTGGAATTACATTGTACATTCAGTGACATCTTTCAAAAGGATTTTCATCCTTCAATTAATTTAATATATACATATGAAATATGAATATCCTCTCGATCCATCCTTCAACTAATTTAGTATAGACATATTAAATATCCTCATGATCCAAACCTTCAATTGTAAACTATAGGATACAACAATACCAAAATTATATATATAGCTAATAAACAATATATATTAAAAAATTAAATAGCATATACAAGTATCTGGTCAAAAAAATTCTGAAATGATCATCTATGCATTGCAGACCGCAGAAAAAAGGAGGAAAAAAAAACAAATATTACATGTAAAGAAATACTTAGTAACAAAACTGTTTTTTCTTATTCATTAACATACTATCGAGCCATATGCCAGCTCAGCATCATACCGAAATCATAAACAAAACAACTATACATAAATAAATAAATAAACATAATCCAAAAGAACTCCTTGAGGGATAACTCAGAAACATTAATTACCAACAAACCAACCAACAATTATTCATTGGAAACAAATAATATATTTCACTCTCTCTTTTTAGGGTTTAATCAGGGTTTTAGCCGGAGTGAGACTGGCCGGCGCGAGAAGGGTGATTGATTCCGACGATAAGACTGTAAAGAGCGAGCGCTTCAGCAAAAATGAGGATCAGAATCATTCCTACGAACAGTTTTGGATGTTGTGCATTCGCCATGCATTAAATGAACATAAACATTTTAGCATTAAAGTGTAGAAATAGAGAGAATAAGTTTAAGTTTCTGATTTGAGTTATTTCTGGTTTGAGGAAGAAGATTGAATCATTTGAATATAGCAAAAAAGATGTAAGGGGCGATAAAGAATACCTTTGTCTTACTCCTTTCTTATAATGGATAGATTTGATCTCTAGTCCATTTCTGATAATTTTTTTGCTACTCTCGAATACTGATTCTGAATCTAGGAGATCCATTTTTCTCCAATGCATCGGGCTACCAGAACTTGGATAATAAAATCCGAGGAGATGGTGTCAAATGCTTTCCTTACATCTACTTTGAATGTTATGATTGACACGAGGGTTCTGGCAAGGTTGATTAATTATTGGGCATAAATGTATTGCTCGGTTTCTGCCTCTGATGAAGGCCGTTTGGTTATCTCTGATGAGGGAATTCATTTTTGAATGTAGGCAATTAGCTAGAATCTTAGAAAAGAAAAGTTGGATTGAATGTATTAAACTAATTGGAGGTTATAAGGCATCTTATTTTTTTTGGAATTAGTGATATAAGACTTAAAACCTTTCAGCGCTTCACAACGCTTATGCAAAGGAGATATTTACGGAGAAATATATAAGATAAAAGTTATTCACTATAATATTAGACACTTCAAATTATGCACCCTTTCCTATTTCATGCTCCCAAAAAACTATGCAAGTATCAAATTTGCCCTTGATCACTTAGTTGTTTTTCAACAAGGGGAAAAAGCAAATATTCAATAAGGGAAAAAATAGCATTATAAAAGAACATATAAAAATGCACTTAGTAGCAAAACTGTTTTTTCTCTTATTCATGACATAAAAAACATACTATTCAAGCCGTTTGCCAGCTCAGCATCATACCGAAATTATAAACAACCATACAGAAATAAATAAACATAGCAAAAATAAACACTCCGTGAGTGATAATTCAAAACATTACCAACCAACCAACCAACAAATATTCATTCAAAACAAATAATATTTTTCACTCTCTCTCTCTCTCTCTCTCTCTCTCTCTCTCTCTCTCTTTAGGGTTTAGGGTTTTAGTCGGCACGAGACTGGCCGGCGCGAGAAGAGAGAATGATTCCGACAATGAGACCGTAAAGAGCGAGAGCTTCAGCGAAAATGAGAATCAGAATCATGCCAACAAAGAGTTTTGGCTGCTGTGCATTCGCCCTGCATTAAATGCACACAAAATATATTAACATAAAGTGTAAAAATAGTTTGAATAATAAAGTTCGTTACTTTATGTTTGATTCAAAATATATATGCATCATGTAGTAAGCAAATAGTTGCTAACTGATTATTGGAACTATCAATTTAAAACAACAGAAGTGGTAAATAGACCCTTCATTTCGACATTATCTAAAACCAAGAAAACCTTTAAATTAATTATAACTGTGTAAAAATTCGGTCAAGAAATTAAATTCCTGAATTTTAAGCAACCTCACGCATAAATTATTTGACCATGAAACAATCACAAGAAGTTCCACTTCACTACATGAATTAGTACTTGTAAACTATATGAAAAGATTAATCATATCATAATATCAATAATAATAACATTATTATTTTTGACAATAACATTAATTTGGTAAGAGGAAGTGTTTTGAAAGAATATCTAATCTTGCTGATCTAAGATCTAAAATTCATTCAAATAATTAGTTTTAGCCTTTTTACGTAAATGCATAGCAACCATGCTAAATTGGATACATTTACAAATTAAATCCCACCTAAAAAGACCCAAAAAAAAATATTTGATAGAATATGCAATTTCCGAATAAACTGGACATTACTTTATAATTTATACAACAAACAAGCCATCAAATAACTCTGTGCAGTTATTTCACAATTCACAGAAACCCAATTTTTATTCACCCTTCAAACTGAATTACTTTAAAACACATAACCAAAACAAGACACATCTAAATCTAGACCAAGAAAAACAAATCACCATCTAAATAAAAAAAATAATAATAATAACCTCAAGCTTGCATTAAAAAAAAAAATTAAATAAAAATAAAAATAATTATAATTATAATTATAATTATAATTATAATTATAATTATAATTATAATTATAATAATAAATTAATAATAATAATAAACTAATTACCTGACACCAGCATCACCAACAATACCAATGGCCATACCAGCACTCAACCCCGCAAGTCCACACGCAAGTCCAGAGCTGAGATGCGCATACCCATCAAACAGATAGTACGATTTCGCCTTAGGGTTGATTCCGGTGCTGATAATCACAGCGATAATCAGGCCGTAGATACCCAGCACTCCGGCCATGACGACCGGCACGATGGACTTCATCACCAGCTCCGGCCTCATTACTCCCATCGACGCCACGCCCACTCCGCTCTTGGCCGTTCCGTACGCCGCTCCCATGCCTGAAAGAAATCAAAGAGATTTCGATTTGAAAGGTTTAGATCTTCGATCATAAGTACAGATCGGTAAACAAAGAAAGAAACAAATGTTTAGATCTTGATCTCTTCAATCAATCAATCAATTGATCGAAGAAATAGATGATGAAATTGGCGAGATGAATGGAAATCTTACAGGAGAAGACGAGAGCGGCGGCGGCGCCGAGGAAGCCGAAGAACGGGGCCGTCTCATCTCCGCTGAAGCTCGAAGTCGACATGATTGATCGATCTAGTTCTGGAAATGAGAAAAATCGCTTAACAGAGAGATGAGAAAGAAAATGGGAAGATAATTCTCAAGCTTATGAACTTAATTAGAGAGACTTGGGAAGAGAAAGAGAAGATTAGAATGACTTGAATGGGATTGGTGTATGGTAAGGTGTAGAATAGTAAACTATAAACCATAGTTGTTTAATTCGTGAATAATTCACGTATTATACGCGTATTTTCCGAATTTTTAAAAATTCACGAAGGTTGCGACTCAATTTCAATATTTGACATTCATTCACGAATTTTTGATAAGACAAAAATTCAGCCCGTATTTTCCGAATTTTAACCAAATAATAATAATATTTTATCAATTATTTCTAAATAAAAAGTTTATATTTATATAATTTTATAACCGAATTATTCCGAATAATGAGCTGAATTAACGAGTCATTACCGTCTCTATTTTGTTTGATCGAATATTTGACCGACTTAGAAAACGTTCAATACGAATTATACACATACGTATCGCGAACTGTATTATTCGCGTATCATGAATGACTAACCATGCTATAAACTTGGAGTCTCAATGTCTCATGTAAGAAAATAATGAAGGTGTATGGTTTAGTTGAAAACCGGGTGCAGTTAGTAGATTCTAAACGGAGCTGGTTATGAAGATCTTGGTTTTGAAATAAACCTGGTTTATAAATATGGGAGGAAATATTGGCTGAGAGAATTGGAGTAATTATGTTGGTTCATCATGGACCGAGTGTAGGCAGTATTTTGAGAGGAGGAGGGGAGAGAAGACGAGTGGATCACGGTGATTTGGGTAGGAATTAAGAAAATGTCCTTATTGCAGTGTTTAATTACAGGATTTGCCATTCTATTTGTATTTGGGGGGAGAGGGGATTGGTGTCCAGTTATGGAAATTCAAGCTGCGATTGGCCACGTCGTGCGGGGTTGACTGTGATTAGTTTGAGAGGTATATATTTAGGTACAGCACCACACACTGTAGCACGAGGATCCAGTAACAGTATATATAATTTATTTTCTAATAACAATATATACATAACAGTATATATAATTTATTTTCTAATAACAGTATATACATAAAAAGTGAGAACAATATATAAAAATGAGAAAATAGTATATAAAATGAGAAAACAGTATATAAAAGTAAAAAAAAAAAGAAATACACAAAAAATAAATAACAGTATATTAAATAATAAAACAATATATAAAATGAGAAAACAATATATAAAATGAAACAAAACAGTATATTTACAGTGCGTTGTGCTACACGTTCGTGTTTGCACATTTCCCATATATTTATGTGAATATAGGTAGAGAGAAAATGGTTATATACTTAAAATTAAGTATTTGAGGCCTTATACTTCAGAATTGGTTAGATATTTATTCAAATCCGTATTATACAATAATTCAATAAAATAATGAGTTTTGTGTACTTTCAAAAGAACATAACGTCTTATTTATTATATAGGATAAATTTCATCCTAGGTCACTCAACTTTCAAAAATGACCAAATAAGTCACTCAACTTTCAATTGTCTCGTACACATCACTAAACATTCAAAAATTATCAAATAGGTCACTCAACTTTCAATTGTCCCCAATAAGTCACTCAATTTTTAAAAAATGACCAAATAAGTCATCTGATCAATTGAAATTTGAGTGACCTATTTTATTATTTTTTAAAGTTGAGTGACCTCTAGGAGACAATTGAAAGTTGAGTGACATATTTGATATTTTTTGAAAGTTGAATGACTTATACGGAACAATTGAAAGTTGAGTGGTTTATTTGGTCATTTTCGAAAGTAGAGTGAATTGTGAATTTTACCCTATTGTATAATACAAATTTTGATTCATATTCATTTGGTGACAAATGATGAGATAGCAAATATTCCACTATGAATCTCTAGCTATTCTTTATTATGTGAAATGTCTAAACTTACTATATCACCTCATTATAAAGTTCAAATCATACAAGAATAAGTAACTTTTTATATATATGAAAGCACACTCATACAAATATATTTTATTTCATCCACTAAATTTCACTTCAATAATGAATAATAATATCTGCTTTATAATCATACTTTCCTCTATTCTCTTTTAAGAAGATCATAAAACACCGTTGGCTTAGTGTAGCTTTTGATGCACACAGCCTGCCAAAGAAAATTAATTGATTAAAAAAACTATAATGAAAATACAAGAAATCAAGTCTGCAACCAATACTTTTATTTTTTGCATTTTATTTACTTTCCAAAATCTCTCTCAGACATGACTTTTTCATTCAATTTATTTATTTACGGAAATTTGGTCAAACAAAAAATAAAATGCATATAATAATAATGTATTTATACCTGCATTGCAAATGCTAGATGTAATAAAGAAGCCTCAGACCAAGGTCTCCCTATAAATTGAAGTCCAATTGGCAAACCTTCTTTGTCTTTTCCAACCTATAAAAATAACCAAAATATTTAATACAAACAAAAATATAATACTTCAATAAAATAAAATCATTTAAAATTTAATTTGAAAGAAATATTTACCATTATTGTTATGGCAGGCAAGCCAAGAAAATTTCCAGCTATTGAGAATCTCACAAGTGCAGCTGTTTGAAAATTGTATATATATTATTATTTTTATATAATATCTCAAATAAGGAAATTGAATTTATGTAAAATAAATCAGGTATTTTCTGTTTAAGATGAGAAAAATTACCTCCATTTATGTAGTCAAGTTCTCCAGTTTCAAGCGCGTCCTTTTGTAGCGTGTATGCAGTAACCCTATTAAATTCAGAAAAAATGCCAGAAATTTCAGAATCCAAATAAATTAATAATTTTAATTTTTTTTTTCTAATTATTCATTTTTAATGTATTTAATTTACCCAGTTGTTGGTGTGACAATCACATCAGCTGATTTAAATATCTCCTTGTGAAAATACATTTGACGACTCCTGCTCAAAATCAAAGCGTTTAATATCATGGATTGAAAGATAAAAATAATATAATTAAATATTTTAATTAATTAATTTACCTAATTCTTTGAGCATTTAAATAATCTTGGCTGCTAAATGAACCATATACGCTAAGCGCGACTCTTGCGTCCCATCCTATTTCTGACCTTTTTCTATTTTAAAATCCAGTTAAAAATATTTGACTCAGATGGAAATTTCGTGATATCATTATATAGAAACAGCTCAATTTTTTAATATCCAAATCAACATGATTTTCAACATATTTCTCATTATAACTTAATTCAAAGTTCCAAATACCATCTGAGAAAAAAAATCAAATTCTGCCTGGTTTTTTGCATTTTTTTAGTATTTTTAACCTGTTAAACATGAAATTTAAACGAGAGTTGAAACTCTGAACTGAGTTAGCAAGAGAAATAAGTTGAAAATAAAGTTATATTGAGTTTTTTCAGAAATTAAGGGGGATTAGATATTCATATGAAAACTTACATTTATATTAACATGTTTAAATAATTTAATATTGAATAATATATAATTATAATAAGAGAAAAATACAGACATTTTTTCAAGATGCGTATCGAGTGAAGCGGTGCATTCTGAGCCGATTGTTACATAATGAGCCAATCTCATCTCTTCTATTTCGGGTACCGTCACATTTATCGTCTTTAAAAAAAATAAAAGAAATATAATAATTAATCTTTTTTATTTTTTCTAAAATATTATTTTTCAGTATGTAATCTAATTTAAATAATTTAAATTTATATTTTTGGGTAATATATGATAAATTTTATGATTTAATTACCTTCCAACCATAATGCATGTCAAGCATCTGAAGAGCTTGATCACAGCATTTTTTTATTTCCTCTGTGCAGTCATTGAACCACTATATATATTTACAAATTTTCAGTTATTAATATATGAAACTGATGTAATTTATTTCTTCAAAAAAAATTGAAAAATTATGATTATTGGTCTCAAGTACAACCTTTCCATATTTGGCAAGTTTAATGTTCTTAATTGATGGTGTAGTCGTCAAAAGCGGAAAATTCAACTCCGTCTGCGGTAAAAGCATAATTCAAACAATAATATCATTATGAATAATATTATAGTTTCTTATTTAGTTATTTTCATATATTAAAAAGAAAAATGAAAAATCTTGGTTTATTAAAATTTGATTAAAAGTTTAAAACATATTAATGTGCAAAAGTTAACAAAAGGATGCACCTGTGAAAATGTGGATCTTCCTTGTGGTGACTGACCGCAAATTGCCGCATAGCTATTTAATGAAAAAATATTTATATTTATTATTCAAAAATTATATGTTCAATTAGAAATTAATTAATAGTGAAGATTAATGCTAACGCGATAAGCGCATCTTCAACCGTTGCAGCTAAGATTCCTGGCATCCCGACCGTCCAATTCAATGGAAGAACACTGAAATAATAATAATAATAATAATAATAATAATAATAATAATAATAATAATAATAATAATAATAATAATAATAATAATTACCCTGAATTAGAGAGGCGACCAGAAGTTGGCTTGAAACCAACCACACCACACAGAGCCGCCGGCATCCGCACCGAACCTAAACAAAAAAAAAAAGAAAAATACAAGAAATGGGATTTGAAATCTTGGTTTTTTATTTAAGATGGGATTTGAAATCCTAGTTTTTATTTAATCAGGATTTGAGTTTCCATACCGCCACCATCGACTCCAAGTGCGACAGGACATAAACCGGCACAAACGACAGCAGCGGATCCGCTCGAAGACCCACCGGACACTTTGTTTATGTTGTATGGATTTCTTGTAGACCTATTACAAAATTGAACATGAATATAAGTTTAGCCTAGAATTTTTCATTTTTGCTGTCATATTTTTCAAGCTTTGTCATTACATAAGGGTGAGTGTATGACGCTTTGATGGTTTGTTGGGCATGCAATGGAATTATGCAAAAGAAAAAAGAGTAGAGAAAAATGTGTGGTAATATATAAAAAAAATTTGATTAATTATCTAGTAATATAATTCATCGCTCTGTTTTTTTATTTGTTTATTTTTAGTTTTTGAAAAAAGGGAAATATAAAAAAAATGACGGGCTTGAGTACCCCCAAAATGCGATGGTATACTGTTTTTCTGCTTTTCAATATATTTTTTATTTTCCATATATTATTTTCATTGTTTTATGTATATAATGTTTATTGCCTCTACTATTACAAAAATGAATTATACATATTGTTTGTTAATTTTATATACTATTTTTTTGGGTCGTGATATAAGACGGAAAATCCTGTCGTGCAGTATCAGCTCTCTTGCAAAAAATGAGTATGTTAAGTATAAAAACTTGCCTATTAACTACCAATCAAAATTGAAAATATTGAAAAAAAAAATGAGAATATGAACAAAAGATACCCAAAATGAGGATTAATGCCACTGGTTCCTGCACCAAGTTCATGCATGTTTGTTTTGCCAACAAGAATTGCGCCACACGCTCTTAATTGCCTCACACAGACGGCATCCTCTTTGCATGGCCTCGCCTTGTGCAACCACTTTGTACCTCCTAGAATAATTATTCATGTACTTATTAGATCTTGTTAGCTAGAAATGTCTGACGTATTTAATATTTTGATAATGAGGCATCATGCATATTCATGTGTACAGTACATTTATAGTTCGAAGCATGAATATCTGAAAACAACCTGGTTTTGAACTTAATTTTTTTGTCTATCTGGTTTTGAGTTCTAAATTGTCCTAGTTTTATGCACGTTTTCATTGCTTTTAATTTGTTAATCATGAAGCAAATTTGATGAGTTCGTGACTTCATAAATTATATTCTAGTTTCATTCTCCATTGCTGCAGTGAAGGGGGAAAGAAAGTCTGAAAAAGATGAATCGGTGAAGAAAGGAAAAAAGAAAGTAGCAAAACTTGTTCTTACACATTATTTCTAAAGTTCTTACTTTTCCTGATGTGGCGTGGTGTTATTGGATGTCCAAATTAGCAGTAGAAAGTTATAGAAAAAACTTCCTAAATATTTTTTTGCTTTTCAAAGGAAACAACTCAAACCCATCTATTTTTGCATTATTGCATGGAAAATAAATGAAAGAAAAAAGGAAAAAAAAGGTAAGAAAAAAAGGTAAGAAAAAAAAGAATAAAAAGAAAGAAAGTAAACAGAGGAAAGAAAGAATTCTTTTCAAATTTTTTTTTTAGGTTTAATTTTACTGTATCTTTACTAAACTCAAAGTAGTTCTCTGATTTCAAATACTATTAGTTTCAAAATTCTAAGGCCACGAATACTCGTCTAAGGTCCCAAAAAATACAGGACTGGACCTAGGTAAATGTAATGTACTATGGTAGTGAGTGAATGCAATGTGGTAGTAAAGATTTTTTTTTACCAGTTGTAGGGTATGGCAAACAGTCAATTTCATCTTTGATTGCAACCAATATGCCATCCATAGCAGAAATAGGAGTCCCTGATAAAAGTATACAATAATATAATATAGTTCAATAAAATGTTACATACATTTTTACATAAAATTTACAAAATGATACAATGTATTTTTTTTCTCTTATTCTTTTTCTTTTGGAGTTAAAATGAAGTGAAATAACTTAGTAAAAAAATCTTTATAAAAATAGAAAAAAAGATAGAAACCCATAGAAATTTATTTTATTATCTTGATTGATTTTTTTTACTATTTTGAGAAAGGAAAATTGGAAATTACACGGGGGTATTGTAGCGACCCTGTAGTGACGGATTAAAATTATATATTATTTTCTTTCGTTTCTATATACGTTATATACTGTTTTTTTTTTTTAATATATACTGTTTAGCAAATGAATTTTTATATACTGTTTGTTTTCAGTTTATATGTTTGTATATACTGTTTTCATTTTTTTTTAAATATATACTGTTTTATCGAATGAATTTTATATACTGTTTGTTTTCAGTTCATATATTTGTATATATTATTTTCAATTTTTATATACTGTCACTATAGTACCGTCGTGCAGTATATCTCCATTTGAGAAAAGATTCCTAACAATATTGTTTGAGCTGTTTATCTTGGCGGCATTCAATTTCTCTCAGGGACCATTTCCTGTTTAGGCCCAAACCCAAATTCAGCTATATAGCCTCTTCTTTACTTTTACTAATTTAACCAATCAACATTAATTCAGAACCTACCGTGTTCAATCAAAAATATATAAAATCAACGAAAATAGAAAGAAAAACTTCGTAATCTCCAAATTAATATTATTTTTTATGTATGGTATGCAAAATGTAAAATAATATGTTCATAGACAAAATTGTACTTATGCATAGTTTGTATATTTATACATCAGCTGTTTAGTTAATTTTATTTTTGTTAACCATTATTGTACTTTTGCATGGACATAATCTATTAAACAAATTTGGAATTACATGGGAAAAGGAAATTTAAAATTAGTGATTGAACTTGCATATTTCACTGAGTAACAAATAGATAGAAAGGAAATTAGCACAAATGCCCTCTACAAATTCTTAAATTGCATAAACCCCCGTATGTTGCTTTCATAAAAAGAAGTTCATATATTGTAAGTAGCAAAAAAGTACTTTATTATTCAAGAGATCATAAATGTATAGAGCAGATGTTTAACCTCACATTTCAACTTATTTAGTAAGTAAATTTAACCATCTAAGCTCTTATTTGAATGTGTTTTAAATTGGTAATAGGATTATCAATTGAAATGAAAATGATAGTGTTTAAAGCACTTGCATGTGTAGCAAGAGGTTTTGAGTTAAAGTCCCGTTAAACACAATCATTTAGTACATACTTAGTAATGTCTCTCAACCAAATGAGTTAAACAAAAAAAAATGAACTTTTTCAAACAAATAATGAAAAGGTTATTTGCAATTTGGGCACTATAAAGGGTCTTTATTGCAAATTTCACAAGATAAAAAAAGGGTAGTTGGGTGACCAGTATATAAATGCTGATCTACCATGTATGCTGATCTACCATGTAATCATGCCCCCAAAAACTTTGGCATGCCATGCATAAATGTGTGATAAATTCATAGGTGAATTTTGTTAGAAATTAAATATCGTAGGTGCATTGTACATTTTTTTCCTTGTTCTTCATTATTCTTATATCCCTAAAAAGCAAACTACTGTTGAAAATTAAGATTTCTTCTTGAAAGTACAAGGTACATTCTAAAACTAAAATACTCTTGAGTATCACAATTTGGTTTATTTCTGCTTATAGTTACTTCAATTACCATTCAATTTCAATGGTAAGTTCACAGTAATTTTTTTAAACATGCATTTTACTTTCTTGAATTTAACCGGTAAATATAAAAATATTATAATTTGTAATTTTGTATTATATTGTTACCTCTTTGATATCTGAGAGATGATTCTTCAGCTTGTTTCAAAATATCTTCATTATCATAACTAATAAAAAATGCCATGTTTAAATTTGGGCCTGAACATTCCTTCACAGCATCCAAAAATCTCTTTGCAACCTAAAATTATACAAAAAAAATTAAAAAAATGAATCTGTACATATTCAAAAAAATAATTTAATAAAAATAAACTTCATAATTGAATACCATAAGGGGAGTTGTTTCGCCTGAAATGTACGCTCTGTAAAAATCTTGAATTTTCCATCTTTTGAAACTTGAAGAATTATTATTATCATTTATTAATGATGATTCAAGAGAATTAGGGAGACAACTCATCGCCTCCGTTACTCTTTCGGCTGGTGATAAATCGGGTTTTGTCAGACTGACATTTTGTTCTGGTATATCTGAAAAAAAGAGTATAAAAATATATAAATTAGTGTAAAAATGAATTAAGTTTGAATTTTAGTTTGGTTTTATGCAGATTTAGTTAAAATTTCGAACCTTCATAATTATGAGTGGAGGTAAACAAAGGGGGTTCTTGACTTTCAGCATATGTTACGAGCTGAGGTATAACAAATCAGAAGTATTTATATCAGAAAGAAATAAACCACCAAGTTGCAAAAAAAAATATCAAATTGTTTATAGTGAAATAAATTAACTAGACATGATCTAGTCATATATTTACTTTATTCCTGAGACTTAATGCTCATTAATACAAATTCTACATGTTGGTAGCTTATATTTTAAAAAAAATATTAAGAAACTTTATTTCAATATCTAAGAAATAATGATATTGATATAATTGCTACATAGCTTTACTCTAGAATTGTAATGCAATTCTATCAGATATTCAAATCATTTTACCTTATGAATGAGATTATCTTTCTTTAATATATAAAGAACAATTGGTCCAATCCAAGACTCCAAAATCCACACAAAAATCTTCACCAAAAGTCCAGCCACACGAGGAGCTATCAAAATTAATCAAAAAAAATCTTCAACTAATCACTCAACAATTGATTCCAAATAAAAAAATTTGCAAGAATTATTCATTCTCAAGTAATTTCCAATCATACAACTTGCAAAAGTTCTCAATCAATCACTCAATTGGTTTCAAATCAAACAATTCAGAAGAAAAGTCTTCAATTAATCACTCAATTGATTTCAAATCAAACAATTCGGAAAGAAAAGTATTCAATTAATCACTCAATTGTTTTCCAACTAAATAAATTGCAAAAATTCATCATTTCAGTTGTGGAAATTTAACAATTTATACCTTTTACTTCAGGATGGATGTAAAATTCATCGCTTTCAGGGCCGAGATTCACTTCAGAAACTGGTTTATAAACCTTTCCAGTTGCTCTAAAAAAACCCATTATGAATTAATTGAAATATTTTCTTGTCGAATTATATTCAGAGAAATGAAGAAATGGGAATTGGTTTTTGGTGGGTTCATGGAGGTTCAATTTTGAAGCTTTTATAAAGCGGTTATAGAGAGAGAGAGAGAGAGAGAGAGAGAGAGAGAGAGAGAGAGAGTAATAAATGCCAAAAGAGTGTAGACTTGTGAGAGAGAAAAAAAAGGAAAAGCTTTAGATTGGACAACGTGAGTGAAAGTGAGAGAAATTAGTTCTTTTGTGGAGTGATAGAGAGTGAGAGAAATGGTTTCTTTTCTTGTTTGTTTTGGAAAAAGAGAGGAAATTCGTTTCTTGTGAAGTATCGTTTTCTTGTGGCGCGCGAGGGTCATTGTTTCATTTCCCCAGTTCAACGGTAACATTTCCAACAAGTTATTTTATTTTTACTTCTTTTACAATTAAGAAATTGTGGGCTGTTAATAATCTTCTCTTTCATTAATTCATATATCCAAAGCCCGCTTAGTTTAGTATCACATGAAATAGAGAATTGAATAAAAAAATTTAGGAACTTTGAATTCACCATCAAACTGATCTTAAAATGAAAGTAATGAAAACAATCGTTTCTTATTTTCATTTTTGAAGATTATTCGAGGTTCGAATTCTGATTATAGGAACTTTTTAGTTGAATAACTTATATCAGCAAATTATTTAGTTGTCTTTTTTAATTGAACTATTGAAATAACTCGATTGTATGGAATTAATATGTTACGTTGTTAACATAGTGCGTATATTTTTTATCCAAGAAAAAACCTAGTATTGACTTGAGTTATGTTTTGAAACCAACAAAACAACATTCCAATGAAATTTATTTCGCATGTCTCCTCATTCTTTTCATTATCATGAACTATATATGGTCCACAGGACCACAATATTAACCATCTTAAATCATGCTAGTCTCAATTATTAGTCGTACTATTATAATTGTTCAAAGTTCAAATGAATATTATTTCATTAGCGATGATAGTATTATCACATAAATAGTTCGCTGCTAGAGAGACGTAATACCTTTAATCATGTCAGTTTGTGTGAGATATAGTTGCAAAATCCGATCTATCTTATCTGATCATTCAAATCTGATTTGAATAATTTGAAGGATCCGTAGATCACAGCAAAATATGAAATAAATTAAATGAAATTAAATTAAATGAACCATAAATGTGCGTCTAAAATGATTAAAACTCATCCTAAAAGTTGGTTTTTCAAAAATTGAAATCCGTGTGTGATCCAAAAATATGTCAGTCTAAAATGATCAAAACTCAAAACGACATTAGTCCTAAAAGTTGGTTGTTCCAAAATTGTAAACCGTCTTATGAAATTCTGTGTAATCCAAAAACATGTCAATCTTTGCTTAAAATCACGAACCAACTAATAAAATTTGACATAAATAAATTTCAAACTGAAAAAGTCATGTGATTCAAACTATCATGATTCTATTTGATGATATATGACTTACCCACATTAAAATGCGTTAACCAATTTACTCTGAGCCGTAGTCAATCTAAATATTTCACTTTTCTAGGTTTGGTAATTAACAAATAAGTTTCAAACTGAAATTCATATGATTCAATCTGTCATGATTCGATCAAATGATATATGACTTACCCAATTTAAAATGCGTTAACCAATTTATTCCGACTCGATTTCGGTCTACTATTTCTCTTCTCTAGATTTGGTAATGAAGAATGGGTAAGTAGGAGTTCCAAACGAACATTCTACTAAAATACGGAATATTAAACAATTCAATTTCTTTCACCGCCACTTTTTAACACTACAAGTTAAGATTTAAAAATCAAATTTCAAAATGAGAAAATTTACACTACACCTTTAGCATTTATAACACACAACTCTCTGTCACGTTAAATATTTAATTATATTTAGGTGAGGTGACAACATCTCATATTAGATAAGATGAAACTTGAATAATATATATTACAAAATAGTTTCTTACATGTACAACATAATATAACACATGAGTTTCAGTTTCTCATATAATTTCTCATATTAAAGATTAATTTCTCATAGAATTTTAGTTTGTTTTTCAGAATGATTAATAGTATTACAAGGAGAATGGGACCATATAGCACTGACTGGTCTGTTTTTCTAATGGAAGAAAATCAGTAATACTACTATTCTATCTACAAACAAAAAGAAAAAGAATCATTAATTCTATCTAGAAATGTAAGATGGAATCTTCCATTTCTATTAATTTTGTCTATCTTTTCTTCAACTTGATCCTTTCCCACCTACCATCTTTCCCATTTCATGTGTACCTCAAAATATCACATACACAAAATTGAAAATGTCACAAAAAAAAATCATCTTTTTTTTTCCATATTTGTTTCAAAAGAACTTCAAATTGTTCTTGCTTCATTTCCATTAATTTTTAAATGAACAATCAAGAAAAAAGTTTCATTTGGGCACATTTTTAAATGAACAATCAAGGTGTAATGATGATATTTTTTATGTTTTGCAGGGTACTTAAGATATTTCACATTTTTTTTGAAGGCGATCATTTGATTTTTTATTCTCTTTTAAATTAATCCTGCTAAAAGCGGGATTCGAACCCTTCACCTATGAAAAGATAGGATATGAAAAGATAGGACTAGTACATTTTAGAGTGATATACGTGAGATTTAATGATTTTGTAGGGTTGTATGTCAAATTCCACCATTAAAAAAAGGTTTCTTCATCCATAAAAGTTTGTTCAATCAAGCTATTTATCAGTTGAATGATAATTTGTTTTTTCAGTACTGACATCACTTTCTGACTTACATGTCAACATGGCATAGTAAGTAGTGACATGAAAAAATAAATTATAATCAATTCCTTAAAAAAATAATGTATTAATCCCAAAGCTATTTGAAAGATGAATGAAGCTTAAGAAAAATATCAAAGAAACTTGTAAAAAAGATCAAAATGTCAATAGATTTATGTAAGAAATAATAAAGGTGCTATTTACGAAAAAATATAAACTAAGTCTAAACCTGTCTTCCTTTAAATCACACAATAATAGAAAATCAAACAAAACAAAACAAAACACACAACATAAATCTAAACAACAAATTTATCAAGACAAAACCACTTCATTAAATGTACATCCAATCCAACTGCTAGTCAAAATGTCAGTTAAAAAGTTCCTAAATTTTTTAATGTATATAAAACTCAACCAAAACCTAAAAACATCATAAAACATACCACCGCTATTAGAAAATATCAAAGACACCCTCATAAAACATGAAAACCCCACATAGCTTTTTCATATTTTCAACATGTCTACATGGTATACAAGATATTTCAAATATTGCAAGGGTATATATGAAAAACTCCCACAAAGTTAAAAATCACCTCATTTCTCTAAATGGAGAGGACAAAACCGAAGAAAACTGGAGTTGTCCATTTCCATTCACACGGGTGAAACGGATCAAATCATGCGCAAAATCATCTGACGATTCTAACCCTAACCCTAATTCGCCATTGTCAATGAAATTAGGGTTTTGCGCTGACTCGTCGTCAGATTCTGAGATGATAATTTCTTGGTCAATGTTGGTCAATGATTTTAATTGCTGACTCAGCGACGCGATTGTTTTTTGACATTCTGCTAATTTTCCAGCCGCCATTTCTAGCTCTTTTTCCTGTAAAAAATATTTAAAAAAAAAGAAAAAAAGAAAATTAATTTGGCAAAAAACTCAATAATTATTAAAAATTACCAGACTTTTGCTAAACAAAAATTAGAAAAACAATTCTATGCTGGTTTCAAGGAAGTAACAACTTTCTTTATTATTTTTTCTTGCCTAATAAAAGAAGTTTTTTTTTTAAGTAAAATTATTCTAATTTCACAAGAAAAAATATATCATTTTAATCCACGTGTTTATTATTTTTCATTAAATTTGCACATTACTGTAGGTCTTTCCATAGAAAGCTCAATACATATATATTATTAATAAGAAAAAGAATTAAAATAAATATAAATATTATTAATAAAAAAAAATATTTATATCTTAAGAAAAAAATTAAGAAAATACATATACATTAAGCAAAAAATATATATAAATAGTATTATCAATAATACAAAAAAATTAAAAAAAAAAAAAATATATATATATATATATATATATATATATATATATATATATATATTAAGAGAAAAGTTACTTGTTTAATCTGTATTTCTCCATTTGAGGTAATCTTTATTTCTCCATTTGAGCTCACAAATTGTTGCCTCTCCAATTGAGCCTCCAATTTCCTACACTTAGCCTCAAATTCTTCTGACAATTGTCGCTCTTTTTCAATTTTGCCCTCCAAAAATCTCAAATTATTTTTCAAATTCAAAACCTCTAAATTCGTCATTTCTAGCTGGGACTCATAATTCTTCAACTCGACCACAAATTTTTCCGATTTTGCCCTTGATTCTCTCAGATTTTCCTCTAAAAACCCTAATTTCTCCAAATGGGATTTTTCCAACGACTTGATTTTGGATTCTGATCTACCCCTAATTTCTTCTGATTTTGACCTCTCTTTTTTCAAATTTTCTTCTAGCGACTTGATTTGGGCCTCTAATTTAACCCTAATTTCTTCCGATTTTGCCCTCTCTTTTTTCAAATTGTCCTCTAATAACCTGATTTGGGCCTCCAATTTACCCTTAATTTCTTCCAATTTTGCCCTCTCCTTTTTCAAATTTTCCTCTACTCTACCCTTAATTTCTTCCGATTTTGCCCTCTCCTTTTTCAAATTCTCCTCTAATGACTTGATTTGGGCCTCTAATTTACCCTTAATTTCTTCCGATTTTGCCCTTTCCTCCTTCAATTTTTCCTTCAGCAGCCCCAATTTCTCCAAATTCGAGTTTTCCAACAAACCAATCTTTTTTTCCGATTCGACCCTAAATTCTTCCAAATTTACCCTCTCTTTTTCAACCTTATCCAAATAAGATTCCTCTAACGACTTAATTTTCTCATCAAATTCCAATTTTTCCGCCCCGATTTTCTCCAAATTCGATTTATACAAACAAATTTCCTCATTCAACCTTTCAACTTTCGAAATTTCCGATTCAAACTTCAATTCCAATTCATTTTTATTCATTTCTAAATTCTCAATTTCCTTCAAACAAGCCCTTTGAGATTCCCTCACCAAATCCAGCTGAAACTCCATTTCAATCAATTTAGATTCCGCCAGCTCAGCCTGGTTTCTAGAATCTTCTAGAAGCCCCCTCAATTCCCTATTCTCTCTCTCCACACTCTCCACTTTCTCTCTCAACTCATCATCATTCACTCCACATTTCCGACCCGTTTGACCCGTTTCGGCCAAACCAGCGAGCCTCTCCATTTCAAGAAAATCATCCATCATTTCAATCTCCACCAAAGATTTCTGACCCGTTTTGATCTGGTCCAGCTCGGTTATTAAAGCGCTCGACCAATTATTATTATCCATTTGACCCGTCTCACTATCAGTCAAACCCACGTCAGAATGACTATCGGTCAGAGATTCTACGCAATTCAAATTCCCCGCAATTCTACTCTTCGCATTCGACGCGCGCAATCTCCTACACTCCGCCTCGATTTTCCCCATTTTTTTAATATTTTCCAAATTAATCTTACTCGCTGACTCAGCAGCCTGGTTGCTCAGATCCCTCTCCAGCTGCAACAACTCCATGTCCGCCTTGAGATCCGCGCTCTCCTTCTCCTTAATCTGCAGCTTTTCCTGCAGTTCAGTTTCCCGGATTTTGAGTTCCCGGATTTCGGATTCCCCGATTTTCAATTCCTGGATTTGGGATGATTGGGATTTGAGTTCCTGGATTTCGTCGCGAGAGTGGCGGAGCTGGCGGACGCATTCTTTTAAAGCGGAGTCGAGATGCGTGATTTGGGAATCCAGGGAAATGTTTTTCCGGGAAACGGAATCCAGGTTCTGCTTCAGGATTGTGACTTCTGTTTCTGCTCTTTCCCATCCTGGTGAAAAAAAATGAATGATAAATAAATAATTGATTAAAATAGTGAAATGTAATTTGGAAAATACATGTTCTTGTTAGTTCAAGCATTTTTCATGTATTAGTATTCAATTTTTGGATTTTGAGAAAATCAATAAAAATTAAAAAATTTGCATGTATTAACCTTCATTTTTTGTGTTTCCAAGAAATATAAGAAAATTATTACTTCATTTTTTGTGGGGTTTTTGTGAAAATATGAAAAAAAAATCAGTATTTTTCATGTATTACTATTCATTTTATACGGTTTTGAGAAACTGCAATAAAAAATATATTTTGCATGTATGGCCTTCATTTTTTTATGGTTCACGAAAATCTAGAAAAATTGAAAATTTTGTAGGTATTTGGATTGGTTTCTTTGTGTTTTGGAAATTAATCATGTCAAATATTTATTCTTGAAAAATTTTGGAAAATGCAAAATTGTGAATACGACTTTGAAATATGTAGAAATTGAATACTGTAGTTAATTGCTAAGACGCAATTTGACCTTAAATTGTGCAATAATTTTTCCTTTTGAATGTTCAGAATGTCAAATTTACCCTTCTAGAACGACAATGAATCAAAATATTTAAATAATCACTACAAATAGAATTAAAAAGGGTGCATTTGATATTTTTGAAGTTTTGGAAGGGTATGTATGAAATTCCCCCTTTAATAAAATGCACATTATACTGTTCTGAACTAGCTAATCAATTCATTCCCATTAATGTTAAATACAAAAAAAAAATTGAAAATTAAAGATAAATAATTAGTGATAAATACATTTCATAAAAATTATATAACCTGGTCTGTACAATTAAGCCACAAGTTGACTTTCAAAATTCAAATTTCAATTTTGCAATTAAACCTCAATTAATCCATATGATTGTGCAATTAAAAAAACCCAAAAAATCAAACAAAGATCCCCAATTTTTTTTTTTTCAAAAAACTAAAACTAAAACTGGCACTACTAATATACCACAAATATGTTAACCCTCTTAAATATATTACTATATATATTTAAGATGACATCTAATATATTATATTAAAATTACGTCTAATATATTATATTAAAATTATGTTGAATACATATATCAACTGCATAAAACCAGTACTACTAATATGCAACAACTACTAATATACATATATAATATAAATATAATATACATATTATTTTAATTACCCGCAACGGCTTCTTCTGCGACTTTAGCATGCTGTTTGACCAATTCTTCTTTCGCGTTGATCGTCAGAAGAGCGGCTGATAATCTCTCGGTCAAACTCTTTATTATCTCGTTGACTTTTTTATCCTCTCCAGTGCTTTTCAAATGGAGTAGGTCTTCAGTGGATTTCAAATGGAGATCTCCAGTGGATTTCAAATGGAGGTCTTGAGTGGGAGAGGAAAGGTTAAGTGGACTCAGAGCGTCCTGTAAATGAGAAAAAGAAGTAGATGTATATTTATTATTTATTATTTAGGAGGAGGAGAAATTGTATGGAGTTATTTATGTATGTAGGTTTGGTATTTGTTTTTTAGGAGAATTGTTTTGAAAATGAAGGAAAGTTAATTATTGAATTTTGGTGTGAAATTTGAGTTCGCAGCTGGAAATAAATAAAAAAGGGAAATCTGTCGTGCAAAATTGAGAAAAAAGACCCAAATTCTAAGAGAAACTAGATTAATGTTTCTTTCAATATAAGCCATATAAAAGAAGAAAATAATTCCTATTTAATGCACACATACTAACACACAAACACACACACCTCTTCAGTAGAATTTCCGTTTGGTTTCTTTTCTGGAGATGTGGGGCCCACGAGCGAGCCACCTTCATCCATTTTTGCTCAAATTGGAAAACAGAAACCCTAATTTTGAGCCTTTTGAATCAGTCTGTCGATTGATTTAGTCACGGTGAAACTGATAATAAATGAAAGGAAAATTTGTATTAAATAGTGGTAAATAGATATGGCAATGTATATAGATTAAGAACCTTAGTTTGTTATTTAGTTCAGTTTTTTAAATCAATTTCAGCTCAGAAATTAAATATCAGATTGAATCAGAAATTAAAAAAGAGATAAAATAGACTTTCACAAAATCCCCAAATCGTCAACACTCAACACTGCAATCAGAAACCACAAGTAGAAATAATCAATTTTTTTTTAAATCAATCTAACCTGAAATCTTTGCGATTATTTATCTCTAAAACCACTGAAAAATACCAATCTATCAACAAAGAATACCAATTTTTTATCACCAGATAAAAAAATGTCAGGCGCTAATCTTTTGTTGGCAAAATCACCACAAAAAACCCAGAAAAAAATCCTCAAAAGAACAAATAACCCAAGTCACAAACTCAAAGAAAAAAACCCACTTTGAGGAAACAAAAAAATCGAGCTTAAAATCAATAAAAAAAAATAGCCAGCATTAATAAATACCTCAAACAAGAATATCGTGAAGAATGTCGGCTCAAATAAAGACCTCCGCGCCAACCCACTTCGAATTTCCTCCTCAAACCACTAATTGAACAGCAAATGAGCTTGCTTAATCTCTAATTTTCGTGAGGGAGTGAGAAAGAGGGTGTTGTTAGTGTTGTAGCATGTGAGAGAAAATGGGGCTAAATTAAAGCCTGGCTTCTTTAGTATGGCCCATTCCTTTCAGCTTTTTCCTTCTCTCTCTTCTGATTCTACTTCTGTGTATTTTTTTAGTTTATGTTTTGATTTGGATTTGGATTGAGACTAATTCCCGCCTATTATACACGAATTTAGAATTAGAGCTGCTCTGTTTTATTTTATGTATCTCATTCTCACTGTGTTGGCTTTCTATTCTAATTGTCGCCGAATTAAGTTATCTATCTTATCTCCCATAACATACAATATATAAGAATGTTTTATTTTTATCTAATATTTTTTTATGTTTATACATACAATCAGGGACGGAGCTTAATAGAAACTGAGGGTTTCATGCCCCCTCCTCCGAAGATTTTGACTGAGAAGTATATATCAATAATGCTTTAGAGAAATTTATTTTTTAGATACATGTATTTCTATGCATTTGCTCCATCAAGATTTTTGTACAGTATTAATCAGTAAAGAGATTTTTTTTTGGCCCCCCAGTAGATCGGGTCAAGCTCCGTACATGCATACAATTGTTAGAATATTTATAAGTAGTTTCTAGAATACTTACTATTATTACTCATCGCCAAGTTATCTCCCATTTTTAATATCTAAGAATATTTTATTTGTAGCTAATATTTTTTTTGTTTATAGTTTTGAAATACGAAACAATCCAAATCCACAAGTACAAAATGAAAAATCTCCCATTTTTAATATCTAAGAAATGTTTTATTTTTGTCTAGTATTTTTTATGTTTATGCAGAAAATTGTTATAATACTTATATGTATTTTTTGAATAATTACTAGTATTATTCATTTGCTATGTATCAATACTTGTGCAATGTGATTAATAAGTTATTTATCTCATTATTTACTAACATCTTTAGTTAAATCTTAATTATGTTTTTTTAGACACAAGAGGTGAATTGTCTACAAGAGCAAAGAAGAAATAAAATCTAACGATAAGTACAGAGAGAATTAATAAAATGAATTAAGGACTAACACGACACGATAATTGTTATATCAACGCCAGTCTCCGATAATACATTGTTTGTTAGAAGATAGTTTCGCTTTGAACTTCACTTGAATATTTTATTTTAACTGATAACACATTCATACTAGTTTAAATATTTTATATTTTTATGAAATATTTTATACTTATGAAATATTTTATTTGGAGTTACAATACTTTGTATTTGGATATGGTTATCAAATTAAGATGGTGGTCAGCTTTTTCTCCTGCCATTACTCGCACTTACTAATACTGTTGAATAATTAATTAAAAGCTTAGTTGCGTATAAAAGAGTGTGTGTGTTTTCTTGGTACTGTCATCAAGTTGATTACTGAGGATTTTTGCATTTAAAAATAAGTTGTTGGTAACAGAGGTATTAAATTTTTCTGACTCATTGTATTTGGCATTTTGGCTTTGGTTACTCTCAAAAAATCCCAACAGTTGGAGCTTTTTTTTCAATATTTTTTAAGTTTGCAAAAAACAACATTTTTACCATTCGATATAGCATTCAACAAAAAGTAAAAAATGACATAAAATTTGGAATAGCAAAAACAGCAATAATGATGAATTCGTACCGTACTCTTGCTTATCAGAGGATCTCATTTACCAAAAGATTCATTGTAAATTAACATTTTTTCATTTGTCATGATGGCATATTTGTTACATTGTGATTTTTTATGTCAATTTCTTCTTCAATGGATGTTAATTAGTGTACGTCGTGGATTTGAGAGCAATTTGTCATTAGTTATTTGATTTGATACTTTGATCATTCTGTAAGTAATTTCTCATTAATAAAATACATATCAAGGTGTAAGACAATAAAAGTAACCTAACGTGATAAGATAATAATAATCATTGATTACATTTTCAAATTTAAAAATATTTTACATAAAAAAATTATGCTATATTTTAGTTTAAAAGAAAGAAAATAACTACCATTAGTGATCTGTTTAAGATGCTTTCACACGAAACACAAAAATCTAATTATCAACAATAAGATTTAACTTTAAAATGCTCTTTTCATGTGCACTAAATATTGATCTTCTTTTTCTAAACCCATGGAGTTGAACATGAATTTTTTTTCAATCCACAAGCTAATTGCAAAATGATTACTTTCTTATTATTAACTATACTTTCACCGATAAAATCAGTAACAACACTCGCAAAACTATATCCAATGTAAATCACATAGAAAAGGAAATGGACATTACATTGGTACAAATTGGGTAGCAATAAAATAGCTCTAGTTAACTATATGTAAAGCATGCCTTGTGCTTTGTTTGCATAGTTTGTACAAATCTTTCTTTTTCAGTACAAAAATTACGAGATGATTCTAAGTTCGAAACTCAAAAGGGTGGAACGACCGTCCATTGTCATTGGCCCCATCAATCTGTTCCCAGTCCTCCAAAATTTGCAGAGTCTATATAATTTCCATTAAAATAAACTAAAAATCATTGATATAATCTTAAAGATGCTGAAAAAAGGTTGTCAAAAATCAGTGATATAAGCCTAGAGATGCTGAAAAAGGGGTTTTGTCAAAAGAAATCAATGATTTCTCATTCCACCAAACAAAACTCATCATTCTTCTCGTTATGTTACGCCAATCAAGGGCCGCTTTTCTTGCACATAATCTCACAGAAAATAATCATGTATAATTTTATTTTTCTATTTATTGATTGATTTATATAACCACAACAACCTTACTGACTTATCTGATCCTTTTCAGTGAGGTATTCCTCACGCCAAGCCTATGTTTTAAATTGGATACTTACTCAAAACAGTCCTTCCTTCCATAAAATAAAAACAGGCCCTCCTTTTTTGTAATTTACATAAGCATCATTATTTTTATTTTGTAAGGATCTTTTTACTCATTTGCAATGAATCAAAATATAGAATGCCGCCTAAGTGGGCATAATTTTCTGATTAGCTTCCAACAGAAAACACTTTTATTTGTAGTGCTAATTTTATGAATTTAGTATTCCTTTTCTCACTTGTGCCTTAACTGATGAATTTTCTTTTTTTTTTCTTTTTTACCTACGGGCTTGAGATAAAAAAAAAATTATGAACTCAAAGAAATCTTTCTATCTATTATGTTGGATCAAAAGGTAAGCTTCCTGTTGAGCCACCAAATTTAGGTATATAGAAAAATCCTACCCATTGATTCATTAAGGAATATGTCAATTATTTCTGGATAGCATGCGATATAAAATGAAGATGATATGTTTGCTACATTAAATAGAGATGATTGCTGCAATAAATGAAGAGGATAGATTTTGATTTATCTTTTTCTATTATGCTGCATCGGAAAGCTTAATTTCGGGATATTCGCAACAAGGTTTCTATATTATGTTAAAATTAAAAAACCCTTATATTAATAAAAATTATAAAAAAAAAACCTTACTCAATATTGCAAAAAAACAATGAACATTTATTAAGAAACGGGGGAGTACCTCGCTCCGCTTCGGACCGAGGCACTCACTTATTACAATACAAATTTACTAATATATCTAAATCACATACTACTTAGACATAAAATAATACAAATTTATTAATATATCTAAATCATAAATTACCTAAACATAAAAGTGCATCTTGTTCTCATGTTTTTTGTATTATTTAATAATTAAAAGTACTTTTTATATTTTTGGTTTATGTAAAGAAGTTACCCTCACTTCATAAAATTGGGAGATCACACTCATTCATTTGGATTTCTATATTTATTCAATAAATCTTATTTAATAAATCTATTTTGAATATAAACTATATCATCATTATATAATATATAAAATATCATCATATAATATACAATATTTCATCGTTACATTATGTAATATATCATCATAATAATATTTTTTAGTCTATTTCACACCATAGTATTTTATTAAAAGTTTATACATAAATAACATAATAATACAAAATATTATAGCATACATAAAATTATAAATATTTTTTCTTATATATAAATAGCATAATAAATAGAAAATAATATAGCATAGATAAAATTACATGAACTTTTGGAGAATAAATTTTTTTGTTAAAAAAATCCTTTTCAGTTATTTGTTTTCAAAATTCAATCCAACTATTTTTCGGCAAAAATATCCGTCATCAATTTTTATTTCATATTTTATTTATAATAACATTAAAAATAACATTTAAAATATGTAAATAATGAATTTCTTAAGTCATTATTTGTTTATTATATGACATATTGAGGAATATTTATATATAAAGCTTCAATAAAGTAGTCACGTAAGATTGTAAAATGACTCAAAATGACAAAATTACAAACTTTATATAGTAGAAGAAAATTACTAATAAAATATCAAACATTAATTGATACTATTTACTATATATAATTACTCCCTAAAATTACAATATATCAAAAAAATCTTAAAAAGATGAAAATAATTATTGGGTTCGAACTGGTGACTCATGAAATCAAAACACATGATGAGTTCAAAATGGAGCATCATATCAAATAACGATGTCAATAAATGTAAGCTAGAAACAATTATTTGGGTTCTAAATGGGGGACTCGTATCAAATTAAAACACATTTGGATACACAATGGGGGTTCATATCATTTATCAAATGCCACGTGTCAGTTTTATATATAAGAGAGGGTGCCTCGCTCCGCTTCGAACCTAATAATTTTATCGGAAATGATAAAAATAATGGTCAATATTTCATAATTTAGCAATATAATTTCCAATTTTGTAGTTTTTTTTTTAAAATTAAACATGACAAATTTACATGATATTATCTACTATGACCATCTAAGTTAATGTATGTTTTGATTTTGCATGGATTCAAATAGGAATGTTTACTATATTCATGATTTTTTCTTTTCTATCACAATTATGATATTCTATAATATTTTTGGCATTATATGTGTGATTTAAATCCTAGAAAATCATACAATTGCAATAGGTGATAAACATGAAATTTGTTGAGCAACTAATAATTTGAGATTTTGCAATCTTTTATATATGTATTTTAGTAAGGCTCTTTTGTCATGTACTATATGTTAAAATTTAAGGTGTAAATATGATATTTTTAGATTATACAATTTTTTAACGGAAAACGTTGTTAATATTTCAGCTCTTTTTTTAGCGCAATACTCAATATTTTTTAAGAATGCATGAAAAAAAAAATTTAGATTTCTCATATACATGATATTTTAGCCTCTTTTCAAGTATAATTTGGATCATTGTTGTGAATATAAATTATTCAATTAGGATATATCAATTATAATTTAAGTATTGTTTATAACAATTCAAACTATTACTAAAAAATGATCATCAAGTTATTCTTAATAATTTTCGGAATTTTAAGACCATAATTATTGGTGAATATGCCTAAGCACGCAATAGTTAATTAATAAATGCGTAATGCTTTTAAATTATATGATCAAAAGCGAGATATTTTTTTGGTTGTAAATGAAATCATATCTTAAACATATATACATACATATATGTGACATTTTTACTTCTAATATTTGTTTTTGAGACCCGATAAAGAAACTAAATTCTGAATTTCATGAGAATGGAGTTCTTTTTTGTTATTTTCAACAATGCATGGTCTTTTTTACAAATCCCCCTTTTTACAATTGCACTAAACCAACTTTTAACCCATTTAGGTGGTTCGCGTTGGAGAACTGCGTTGCGATCCTGGGCTCCCTCGCTAACCCGGAATAGATATTAATAGATATTAATAAATATAATAGTTTTAGAATTATAGTTTATAATAGATATTAATAGATAGATATAATGTGAGAGTTTGTCCGGTTGGTTGAGTCATTGTACAAATGCTTGAACCTTGAAAACCTCAATTTTTTACATGATTTTTTAACATGTCAAATAATACATCATTTATATTATATACCCCCAAAATGGGTAATTATTTGTATCCTTACAAATTCTCAAAATAGCACATATATCCGATACAAAATTGATTAATCACCATATTTTATAGGTCTTTTCTAGAATTAAAATTGCATGTATTTTCTTATCATGTATATCAGTAAAAATAAAAAAAAATATTATATCTTTTTCTCTCGTGCATTATATTTATAATACAAGGAAACTTTTCTTTAAATCTTTTGTAACAATCACATACATCTTAAAATATTGTACATAACCCTCAAAAATATATAATTTCATTTGTATCCTCCCAAATTCCCAAGATATGACATACATGATACACCTACGTAAAAAAGATATATCATAGTTTATGCAGGTTTCTTTATAAAACTTAAATTTCATGCATGACCTTAATAAGCTTGAAATATCATGTATATCAGTAAAGCAAAAAATGTTGTATCTTGCATTATGATGGAAGGACAATTCAAGTATTCTTGAGAATTTCGTAATATTATATATATCTTTGCAAAAACAATTATGAATATTTCTAAATAGGTATTTTCAAGACTACATCTACAATGTCTGAAAACTTATAATACATGAAAAGAGCCTAATTTTATAATTTCTTGAAATATCATGTATAAACTTATAAAATGAAAATGTCACAGTTTTTTTAATCTGGAGTTCTGTATGAAAAGATAATCTTATGTGTAGTCTAACTAAACTCAAAATATCATGCACACCCCTGATAATGAAAAATATTGTTCACAAATAATTAACATATTATTGAATATAAAATGATAATAATATAAGAAAGGAGGATTTGGAGGAGGTAAATATTTCTTAAAAGTTTCGAAGAAACAAATTGTTTCTTTCTAATTGTGAAGAGTCACCAAAACACAGTGATGAAGAGTCACCAAATACAATACTATGCCCCTTTATATAGTGAAGGATGAGTATTCTACCCTAGAATCAATCCTAGAATTTCAATACAAAATATACTAAAAAATACCCTACAATAACTCTTCATCTTTTACAAGATAAAATTTACATCTTTACAAGATAGGATTTACATCTTTACAAGATAAGATTTGCAATAACTCTTCACACGCTAAGGGGATAAGTATGGACTATGGACATCCATAATTAATATATTCATAACACATATCAATTATTCCCATATAAACGTATTATAAACAACTCAATAGAAGTGCTACTAATATATGTTTTATTAGTAAAAAGTTCATTCTGAAGCGGAGCGAGGATCCCCAGTATCCAACAACCACACACAATTAATTTTACTCTTGGATTTTATATTGTATGTCAAAATGGAATATGGAAAGAATTTAATTGAATTCTTTTATTTAAAAATTCCATAAAATAAGGATTAATTATGACAAAAAATTTGACATAATTTCTATGTTCATTCTGTTATTAAAATTCAATTCAGTTAGTATGAAAACTGAAGTGACATATTTTCCATGATTATGATCTTCTATCATGAATGAAACAGCCACTAGCTGGCATGATCATGATTATTTACCATGAATGAAGTGAACTTATAACAACAGAAGAAAATATGACCTTAGTATATATATAGAAAAGAAATACAAATCATGGCTCAAAATAAAATAAAAAGTGCTAAAACTAAGAAAGTTCTGTGGTTTCATTATTCCAAATAGTTAGGGAAGCCAATATAGGCATAAAAAGGGTAGTTCTTGTTTGATATGATATTGGAGTAAATCATTGTGCCTTTTTTCTGTAAGCATGGCAATTTCTGGAAATATAATTGCCACTAGTTTGGATAGGCTGTCTGCTAAAATATGTGTGAAAAAATATGTATTGTAGAAAAACCGCATCTAACTTGCATTATGGGAAGAAACTGTATTGTAGAAAAACGTCAAAAAAATAGTGAGAGATCCATGTATAAAATGGGCGGTCAGGGCCCAAGCGGGCCACGACGGGATGCGGCCGCTAGCTTCAACAATGAAGGATCCGAGCCCCCTCACAACCACAACAGGAAGCGTCAATAGTATCAGCCAGGCGTAACTATATATTTCTGCTAGGAAAAGAGCGGTGGTCATGAACCGGAGGCTTCACCTGTAGGATAAGTGTCCTATACCAAAAATATTTGTGCTAAAAAATGAATTATGTATTAAGACAGTGCGGCGCTTTTAGAATCAGGGCTTGGCTTGGAAGACCAAAATGAAATAGGAACAACCGCGCTGGTTGTAATTGATCGACTTGAATGCTGGAGCAAGAGCATTCGATGTGACATTTCGACGAAAAAACGACCATGATACTTTCTGTTTTGTCGAGCTTTGCTTTAGTCTCTGGTTTGATTATTTATTAAATAAATGTTGTTTCTTATATATCTGTGTGTATGAATTGTGACTGTATAACTTATATTAACAATAAATGACAATTCGGGTTTACATTATCAGAATATGTGATTCTGATAGTATAACTATGATCCAACGAATGACATTATAAACTCTCCCTAGTGATATGTAAGATGTTTATAGAGATAAGCATACTTCAAGTAAGAAGCTACATATCCACACTACTATATTGCATACTTGATGATTATGTTTTGTTGATCATGGACATAGAGATGTCAAGTATGGAATATAAGTACGTGTTAAAGAACACGTACTGGACTGGCCACACTAATTCATGGTACATGTCATTAGTGATTCTCATATGAATATTGTGCTTTTTCCTATGACCTAAGGTCACCATGGATTCTTGTATGTGGAACTGCGTACTTTGATATGATTCTACATCATCCTTAACCGGCTGACCATTAGGGAAATTTAAAAAAATAAAATTAATTAAAAAGGTGAAAATAATTAAATAAAAAGGGACATTTAAAAAAAATATATTTTTAATTATTTTTTTCATTTGAAAAGGGAAATTTACAAAACTAAAAAAAGCGGAATTTAAAAAAATAAAAAAAATTCAATAAAAAGAAAATTAATGAAATTCAAATAAATTAATTCAAATAAAAAATAAAAAATAAAAATAATTAAAAAGCTAGAAATAATTAAATAAAAACACAAACAATTAAATATTAAAATGAAAAAATAACTAAAAATAAATAAAAATAATAAAATAACAATAGTTATTGACCGATAAAACCATCATTATTGACACACAAAACCCTCTGTTATATTAAATAAGGTTTTGTGTGTCAATAATAATAATTATTTATTTTAATTATTTTAGTTTTTATTTTATTATTAGCTCTTTAATTAATTTCATTTTTTTTAATTTTTCTTTACTATAATATTTTTATTTTTGTTTAATTATTTTTATTTTTTTAACTCTTTTATCTTTTTTAATTATTTTTATTTTTCAATTTTATTTATTTTTATTAATTTTATTTTTATTAATTATTTTATTTTTTTATAATTTCTGTTGTTTATTTAAGTTCATTTATTACTTAAATTTATTAAATATAGTTGAGGGTATTTTTGTCATTTTCAAAAGTTTAACCACGAATTGTATGGAAAAGTAGGGGGGTATTTGTAAAGAAAATATTTATGACAGGGGTTTTTTGTAAAGTTTGAAAGGTCAAGGGTTATTTATAATATCCAGAAAAGATAGAAATTTTTTTGGTAAATTTTCCAAATATTAATCGTGCATACGAAAAAATTATTAATTCTTTATTACTTAATTAAATAGATGGATTCTCATGGTCCAATACTGTGTATGGAAGAAAACAACGACGATATTGAAGGTCAGTCTTTGAAGTTCGATACTCGTGATGAATTACTTTACGTGGTTCGAGCCTTTTACGCAAAAAAGGACTATGCTTTGGCGATGGAGAGTTCCAAGACGAAGTTTGTGAATCTAAAATGTGATAAAGGATTAAAGGAAGAAAAAAAGATGACAGTTCATGGATTGTTGAATTGATAAATATCACACACAGTCACGAAGCTTCTGCCGACATTTCCTGGCACCCCGCATATCGTCGACTGTCACCTAATGATATGAAAACGGTAGAGCACCTGTCCAATTCGGGGATATCACCTAGGCAATTCTGCCGTCTCTATGACAAGATAACCCGGATCTTCTAGCAACATCGAGAACTATTTACAATGCTAGAGCGAAAATTCGGAAAGATAACCTAGCAGACCGTACTATTATTCAAGCTTTAATTGATGAGCTTGGACAAAATGGATTCAAATTCAATTTTGAAAAAGATGAAGAAGTGTTCTTTTCACATCCCCAGTCAGTAATGTTATCCCAAAAATTCTCAAGTGTTTGTCATGGATTGCACGTATAAAATCAACAAATACAATTTCCATAAAAAATATCATGAGTGGCCTTTTCAATAAAGAAAAAATTGTGGAGTTTGATAATGAAGAAGATGTCATATTTGAACCACTCGTGAGATCTCATAAAGGGGCGGAAAAAAAGGAAAGCTTCACGTTCTAGTAGACGCGATCCTTCACAATTTGGAATTGTAGAAGAAGCTTTGGACCGTAACTCTAGCCGTACTAATCGGAGTAACACTGAAATGCTAGCAGGCTTGGAGCTTCCAAGCAACAACATTCCCACTTTTATTGATATGAATGGCAGTCCCGATTTTAGTTTTTTCTAGTAGCTATTTTAATATTAATTTTCAAGTTTTTTAACTGTATGATCAATGCAGCCAATGTTTGCTACCCCGCAATTGATGGTCATGAGTGGCGGATTGTTACGGGGTGTGATCCGAAGAATACGAGGTGGAGTTATCATAACGGCGGATCCTGGCCCGGTCAGTTGATGATAAAATTAAATAAAAAAGTTACTAGACTAAAATACAAAAACTATAGGGCCTAACTTAGTTTAACATAATGAAATACACAAAACACAACTACTCACCTAAAAAAAACCCTAACATGGCCAGTTATTTTGTCTTGTAACTTTTTTATTTATTTAACGAAAAATACATCAGATATTTTATCTTTTGTTTGAGCATAAGATAAAATATTTGATGCGTTTTTCGCCAAATAAATAAAAATTTACGAGAGAAAATAAGAATTAAAATGAATAAGTACTATAAAGCATAAGTTAGTTTTTATGTGCAAGGAGGTTAGAGGGAATATGTCATTTTTTACAAACATCCTCAACCTACCCTTAATTCCACCTTCCCCTAATGACGCTGTTTAGTATTTACTTACCTCCAGTTCTATTGTTCCGTTCCTCTCCAGTGAGAGAACTACGTCAGTCCACACATTTGATCTCTTTACAATACTCTCAAGTTTTATTTTAACTGGAGGTAACTTTAAATTTGGTAACAGTTTTATTTTGTTGGGATAATTTCATATATGCCACTACAAAAATTTGAAATATCATATTTACCATTACAAAAATTTAAATATCATATTTGCCATCATAAAAACTTAAAATATCATATTTGCCATCAAATTTACTCAAAACTTAAAACCATCCATTTTTTCCGTTAAAATTAATAGTCCAATCTTGTAATTATCATTATACTCCTAAATTTAGTTAATGAATTAGATTTCACATTAAACATTTATTTGATGATCTCTCTCTCTCTCTCTCTCTCTCTCTTCATGGTTGAAATTAGTATATAAACAAAAAAATCTTCACTTTAATTTGTTAGTCAAAATAATTTGATGCGATAGTTTTTTTTTTCAAAAAAATAATCAATTCATTTCTCTCATATCAAATTCTTTTGACTTCAAATCAAAAGAAAATATTTTTTTGTTTATATACGAATCTAAATCATAAAGTGAGAGAGAGAGGAGAGAGAGATGTGTTTAATATGAAATCTAATTTGTGAAATAATATTTAGGGGTGTAATGGTAATTATAAGATTGGACCGTTACTTTTAACGAAAAAAATTGATGATGTTAAGTTTTCAATAAATTTAATGACAAATATGATATATTATATTTTTGTAATGAAAAATATGATATTTCTGTAATGGCATATATGATATATTTAAGTTTTACAATGGCATATATGATATTTAAGTTTTTGTAATGGCCAATATGATATTTCGACTTTTTGCAATGACAGATATGAAATTATCCCTATTTTGTTTGATAACCGTCAAATTATAGCCGGTCAATCCTAGCCATTGGATTAAACCTGTTCGACAAAGATCGAATGAGATTTATCTCATGTGACGAGATATGTTGCCACCCTCTGTGTAATAAAATACAACGGAAACTAACTCGCTATACAGAAGAGCTGTAACACGGACAATCAGACTCAACTCAGGCATAAACGGTTATATTTGGAATCCAAAGCTCTATCATCCCCCTTCAAATCAGTCTCAGCTCTCTCCTCTCTCCTCTCCTTCTCATTTCCAAATCCCTTCAGAACCAATAAAGAAAACCAATAACCAAAACCGGCAACAATGGCGGAAACAGAAGTGAAGATGGCAGAAAGAGAGGAGAGTTCAACTAAATCCAAAGCTAAGATCCCGGTCTTCTCCGTTGTAGAGAAGGGATCGGTACTAAAGTTCCTGAGCGGTCCGGGAGGAGAAACGCAGGAGGACAAGACGATCTTGATCGGACGGCACCCTGATTGCGACATCGTGCTGGATCACCCCAGCATCAGCCTGATCCATCTCATGATCCGTCCCAAACCCTTGGCGTGGCGACATCTTTGCTCAGGTACTGTTTTGAGACCTGATCTTGTTTATTTGTTGTGCGATTTTGTTATGAAATTGTAGGAATTTAGTTTATATTTGAGTGATACAGTATCTTGTTTTAGCCAGATCTGTAACAACATATTGGTGTATCTGTATAAAACATTTGTAGTGCAAGGAACTTCGATATCTGGTACCAGAATCGAACCGAATGTTCCAGTTCATTCCAAAGAGGGAGATTTAATAAAGCTTGGAGCTTCTTCAGAAGAGTACAGGTTCCATTGGCTCTCTCCCAATGAAGCGTTTGAAATGGAGACTCCGTTACCGCCCTTGTTTGAAGAGAAGGATGAATCCAATCAGGTAGTTCATATTCTTTGCTGAATTAATTACTCCAACTTTCAGGGTCTTTATTGAAATTTTACCAGAATGTTAGTGAAATGTTATTTTGTTGATTTTTAGGATAAAACAGATCAAAACAAAGTGCAAGTTTGTCCAAAATCTAAACCAACCATAGCGAAATCTGGCGGGTCCCCAGCGGTGGTAATTCAAGCCGCAGGAGCTCCGCCACTTCATCTCCAAGATGTCGCCACACCACCGGTGGTGGTTCAAGCCGCCGGAGCTCCGCCACTTCATCTCCAGGATGTCACCACGCCATTAATGGTGGTTCAAGCCGCCGGAGCTCCGCCACTTCATCTCCAGGATGTCGCCACGTGATTAGTGGTGGTTCAAGCAGCCGGAGCTCCGCCACTTCATCTCCAGGATGTCACCACGCCACCAGTGGTGGTTCAAGCAGCCGGATGCCCTTCACTTAATTTGCAAGCCGGCGTTTCAAGCCCTGCCGGTACCCGGCCCGACTTCACTGCTATAACAATCAACACACCGCTTCTTCAACCCCAACCTCAACGCCAAGGGCCGCGCAATTACCTCGATTCAGTATTAAACCCCCTTTTGTACGGCCATGAAACAGAATCTTGGTGGTGCCTACGGTTAGTGGCGGGCATTCTTTTTCTCGTTGGGACAGTGTGCACTATTCAGAGGTTCGCCGCTCTGCACTCTAGCAACAGTGTATTGGTGAGTTTTTTTTTTTCATTTATATTATTTATTTAAATGTTTAGTTATACAACAAAGGTCTATCTTATCTCCTACTTTTTCACTCACAAAAAAAAAGTACTTTCAATCAGTTCCTTTATAAAATCTCTTTCAGTTGTATTTTTAATTTGATTCAAAACCGTCACATTATTAAGCAATTTTGAAACTTGAATGGCAACTTGTAGGAACAAATATATTCCTGGCTGCTACTCTCAACCCTTCCCACTGCGGTTGTGAGTGGGCTCGGATCATTTATCATTGAAATGAGCAGACGCATCACGTCGTGGCCCGCTTGGGCCATGACCATCCATTTGATTCATGCTGCGCTTGCGATCTTTTTGGCGTTTTTTTACAACAACGCTTTCTTCCAGTGATGCAAGTCAGAGGCTGTTTGAATTGGAATTTGACTAAAAAGTGTAAAAAGTCAAGTCTGGATTGTTTTTTATTTTTTTTTGGGATTATTGGTCAATTGTTGGAGTAAACAAATCTAAAAATGATTTTTTTTTTTTTTTGGGATAATTGTTATGATATTATTGGTTCGATTAAAGTGGTGAATGATTGAATTTTTGTGTTATTTGATTGAATTTTTTGGTGAATTTCGATTATTTTAGTGAAATCCAGCTAAATTAAATTATAAAAATATTTGGAGCCCAGACGAGACAGGTATTATACGTAAGTTTTTCAGCAGCCCAGTCTGTAAACAATATAACAACTTCATCAATGCGCCCATATAACAACATCGGTACACAACACATGCAGGCCCATAAAAAAGCCCAATAAAATTTCCATATAAACATCAGTACATACGGCCCATCGTTTTTCAAGTTCAGCAGGTACGGAAAAAACCTTGCTCGCTCCATAGTACTAAATCTTCTTTTGTTCGGACATGAAACAGAACCTTGGTGGTGCCTACGGTTGGTGGCGGGCATTCTTTTTCTTGTTGGGACTGTTTGCACTATTCAGAGGTTCGCCGCTCTGCACTCTAGCAACAGTGCACTGGTGAGTTTTTTTTTTCATTTATTTTATTTATTTAAATGTTTAGTTATAAAACAAAGGTCTATCTTATCTCCTACTTTTTCACTCACAAAAAGAAAAGTACTTTCAATCAGTTCCTTTATAAAATCTCTTTCAGTTGTATTTTTAATTTGATTCAAAAACCGTCACATTATTAATTAATTTTGAAACTTGCATGGCAACTTGTAGGAACAAATGTATGCCTGGCTGCTGCTGTATTGTATTGTATTGTGTTGTGTTGTGTTGTGTTGTGTTGGTTTGGTCGAAGAGTTGTTGTTTGTGTGGCGTAAGATGAAAAACAATGGATTCAATGTTTCGATATTGCACTACAACTGTTTGATGGATGGTCTGGTCAACTCAGTCTTTGTTGACTCAGCTGAAAAGGTGTTTGAAACCATGCAAGAACAACTAGAAGATACAAATATATGGCCCGATATATTTTCTTTCAATACAATGATTAAAGCTTATTCGAAAACCCAACAAACCCACAAGGCGGTTCAGCTATTTAACACCATGCGTGAAAAATTTGGAGTTTTTCCTGACAAAATCATGTATTTATATCTCATGCAGTGTAACTATTCAGATGATTCATTTCATGAATGTATTTCTTTATTTCATGAAATGGAAGAGAGAGGATTAGAAATTCCTTCTCATGCGTATAGTTTAGTCTGAGTAAAGAAGGAAAACCTTTTGAAGCACATAAAGTGTTTGATAAAGTGCTTGAGAGAAATTGTAACCCTAATTCTGCTATATACACTGTTTTAATTGACTCATTTGCGAAATGTGGGAGATTTGATCAATCTCTTTTTGAGAATGAAAACTGAAGGGTTTAAACCAGATGAAATTACTTATGGCGTGGTGATAAACTGTTTATGCAATGCTGGTAAGTTAAATGAAGCAATGGAAATTTTCGATTTTTCAAAATGAAAGGGGGGTAAACGTAAATGTGTACTTTTATGCGAGCTTAACAGATGGATTTGGAAAATTAGGGTCTGTTGATCGTGCAGAGAGACTGTTCGATGAAATGCTTGAGAGAGGAATTTTACCTGATTCATATTGTTATAATACCTTAATGGATTGTCTTGTAAAAGCAGGGTGAACTAATGATGCGTTAAATTATTTCGAAAAAATGAAAAATGACAGTTGTGCCCCTACAGTTTACACATATACTATTGTAATTGACAGTTTATTCAAACAGCATAAAAATGAAGAGGCATTAAAAGTTTGGAATAAAATGATAGATAAAGGAATTACGCCAACTTTAGCCTCTTTTAGGGTTTTATAATCGGTCAGGAAAATTTAATCACGCGCGTAAAATATTAGATGACTTAGCGCCTTTAGGTATTCTACCGCAAAATTCTTATGAAGAAATGTTGAACGTTTTATGTAAGGCTAAGAGATTTAAACATGCGTGTAAATTGGCAGATGAAATTGTGGGGAAAGAGAGGGAAATTCTAAGTAGGCTTAGAACGGTCATGATTAATTCGCTCAGAAAGGCTGGAATTGCTGAGCTGGCGATTAAATTGATGCATAGTAAAGTTGGAATTGGGTATGTTAGGTTTGGTAGTATTAAAAGAAGGGTTAAGTTTTTGACTCTTTTTGATTGAGTTGAGTTAAGTTTTTTTTTAAAAATAAACCCTAAAACCCTTCTTTATGGAAAACTGATGAATTAAATATACAAGCAATTTTTCTCGCAATTTTTACGTGTTTATTTTTTGTATTTATTTCTTCACTTTTTGATTGAGTTGTCTTTTGTTGAACCCTACACCCTCCAATTTTGCTCCCAAATGCTGATATGAACAAATGGAATTCTTAGATTATATTTTTGTACTTTTCTTCTCCTGAATTTGGTACATTTTATTCAATGAAATTTCGCTCTTAGCATTGAAAAATAAATATATAACTACATCCATAATATTTAATGTACTAAAACTAATACAATTGAAATTATCAAGAATCAAAAGGTACAGCAAAGGTTATTCTTTTTATAGGACATACTCTTATTGGATATAGTCAAACCATTTTAATCCCACCAAAAATTCATGCAAAAATGTATAAATTCAGACCAATATTCACAATCTAGAATGCGAGCCAGAAAGTAAATTCACATAATTTGATAATTTCCTTCTCAAAATTTTGCCAGCTGGCGATTTTGGTATTTTGTCGACAAATATAACTTTACGGATCTTCTTATATGGCACAACCTACATTATTATGTTTCCTAATTCAGTAAGATATTTTATAATATGATAAATATTATGTCAGAATAAAATCACTTAGTTATAATTACCTGCTTAGCAATATAATTAATTATTTCAGATTCAGTAACTTTGCTTCCTTCACGTCTCACCACTAGTGCGATTGGAATTTGCCCCGCCTCTTTATGAGGGAACCTAGATAATTTAATATGATATTTTTATATTGAAAAAAATAATGTGAAATTTTTCATGATCAATTTGTAACAAGTATAGGAAAACAAATAGTTTGAACCAAAAGAAGAAGTAAGTTCTTAAAAGAAAATTTGTACAAATTTATCTTCTCGTAGTTTTGTCTGTGTTTCTGATTCTTAGAAGGAGGATAATTGATTATACTTCATGTAATTTGAATATTTTGAAAATTAAGTAATTCAACCACTCTTATAAAAATAGAATATTCTACAATTAATTGAACAAAAATATGAGTATTTATAAACTTACGGCATCATAGCTGCATCGACAATTTCAGGTAGAGATTGAAGGACATGTTCTAGAGCTCCGCCGGTGCAACCTATCATATCAAATAAATAAATTTATCTAAGATTAAATTTCAACAATTTATAAAAAATAATACTCTCATATTTGTTTGAATTACAAAAATTCCTCTTTAAGAAAACAATCTATCTTACATATAGATCAATCTAGAAAGAAACTTGTCGATTTTCGTAAACCAACTTTAGGACGCGACAAAATATTTGCATGATTCAGGGAATTTCATAATAGTAAAAGAATAAATGATTTTTTTGGAATTGAATAAAAAAAAAATTCGAATTTGTACATGATATGCTTTGTATTTAATTAATTCCTTGAGTTGATCCACAATATGAACAAATCCGTCCTGATCAATGTAACAAAGATCGCCGGTTTTCAACCAACCTTCCGAATCAAATGTCACTGCATTTGCTTCCTCATCTCCAATATAACCTGAAATTTAACAAATTTATTTCAAATTGCACCCAATTTTATTGGTATATAAAGTTAGTGATGACACCTTAGTAGGGAATGAACGGAACCTAACCAAATGAAAAACCAAACCAAAGTCTTCTCGGACTGAATGGTAAACTGAACTGAACAGACCGAATTATAATTTGGTTTATTCGATTTAAACATACATTTTAAAAATAAAAATTATTCATAAAGTAGAGTTATATTTTAGTAAACTAGAATCAGAATTCATCTTAACAGGAAATTCTATCGACTCATTCGGTCGTTTTGATTTATACAGTTTGCAAAAAATGAAAATCGAACCGAAAACCCAAAGCCGGAAAACGCAAAGTTTAAATCGTACCAGACCGAATAAATTGAACAATCAAACCAAATTATCTGAACTTTCCCCCAAAACATGAAAGAACAAAAAAAATACCGGTCATGCAGGCGGGAACTGACATGGCCTTTGTTTCAGGATCCACAATTTTGGCCATAACATTTTCTTTAAATGATGGCTTTCGTCCCGGTTAATCATCAAAAACATTCCTCCACATTCCGTTGAGCCGTACCCCTATAAATTTCAATAAATAGAGCAATGTTTTTTGTAGTGTCATAATATAATATTAATGCGTATTTAATGAGTAATATGAGATACAGAATATTTAATTGATTATTTTAATTTCAGTGAGTCAGGTTTGATGAATAGAGAGAGGACCATTGATGAATGGATGACCAAAAGGATGCATGAGTAGGCATATTTAATTTGAAATTTTTTTGGTATGTCATTTTGAAATAGGACAAGTAGTCAATACAAGACATTGTGAGAGCAGGAATAATTACACAAAAAGAAATAATTATATCTCCTATTTATTTATGTATTTATTTATGGGAAAATATACTCAATCTCTAGAATCACCATCAAGTTTTAATATCCCTATTCATTTTTTTAAAAACAAGTGATCATCGAAATAAGTGATTATTATAAATTAACGGTTATTGAAATTTTAATTACATGTGGTTATTCTAATATATTAGATGGTTGTTAAAAATAAAAAAAATTCAATATAAATGACTATATTAAGGTGGTTGATCACTTTGACCATATGGGGTTAACTAAATCCTTTATTTATTAAAGATTGGTACCAGACAGTTATACCAACACACAATGCTCTCACAGCACAGATATTTAGAACTTGGGACAGGGAAATGAATGGATATTTAAGAGTCTCAGACAAATGAAATGTTGCTTGGCTTTGAAAAGTTAAGTTCAGACAAAAACAATTAAAATAATTTAATTGAGTTAATGATAGAAATAAGTTGAAAATCAAGCTTTTATGAGTATATATCTTAATAATTGACAAGATTAGATATAGAAACTTATCTATAAAGATTAAAGTAAAATATAATTTTGAAGGACTGATAGATACACCAAAGTTAGCTTGCATAGGAAAAGAAAAAGTGGCAGGTCGCCAAATTTCTTTTCTTTGTGTGTGACCAAATCACCTAACAATCCAATCAATTATCTCTACCAATATTGACAATGGATGTCGGATTGGTCCGAATTTTTCTGTTGCAACAGACACAGATAACGACCCAAAAAATTAAACTATGATCCTAGCTATATATAAATAATATTAATGTATTTATTTTTATTTTATTTTGATATTCCTATATACATTGTTTCCCTTGATTTAATATATATTACAAATTGTTTTATTTTTCATTATAGTGCTTATTTTTTCTTATATAAGATTTTTTTTTGTGTTGTTATGATAGCTTTATACTGCTTTATATCTATAAATTAGTACATATTATATATTGTGTATTATCTTATTATGCATATGTATCGAATTAATTAAAACCACATAATGATATATTATGTTTGTACATTTTTTTTTGTTTGTGGGTCATTTCGACAACATGTCGTCAAGTCAAAGGTCATAGAATTTCGGTTTATTTGGGTCTTAGATAATTCAAATTTGGGTTATTTCATGTCTCAGATCAATCATATTTGGGGATTATGGAACAACATATATTGTTTATACCATATTGGTAGGTGTATGGATTGTCGGTTATTCAGAACTGTATTTTTTCCATTCATGTGAGTATGCGACAGTTCAGACTATTGTATCGATTCAATCATAATAGAGGAAATTACTAAGTATGATGTGTGATTTATATATGTCATGAATTTGGGTCAGAATCAAGTTAAATTTGGATTATATCAAGCGGATCCATCTGGTTCAAGTTATATGTACATTTGAGTTCAAATTATTTCAGATTACTTGTCATTCAGATTTTGAGTTACATATTTAAGTTTTGGGTCATTGTAATTGCAGGTCATGCATGATTTTCAAGGTACAATTTAGAAAAAAAAATTAAATTAAAGAGCTATCACTTTATCTTTTATTTTAATCAAATGAAATTATGGCCCTACTAAACTACTAAACTGCTAGCAGTTATAACAAATGAAAATGATTATATGTTTTGCTGGACACATCAAAAACAATTGTTAAATGTCTCGTGAAGCAGCCGCTAAATATTAAAATCCTTATCATATTCCTCTATATATATATATATATATATATATATATATATATATATATATATATATATATATATATATATATCATGGCACACTATTATAATTAATCAATATTACATGTTGTAGGACAGATAGTATTGTTGAAAAACTGTTAGATAGTACTAAAATCCGACAATGGACGAAAAACTGTTGAAGGACAGATACCTGAAGTTAGATATCTCCTCATTTCAACAAGTTAGCTTGTTAGATAGTTCGTTTTATGATTTTATTTCTTGTAAGGTCATTATGGATGTACTTCTAAGTATGAACTATCCGCTAGTTTGCATCTAGTTTGCATGTAGCAAACATGATGTAACTTCTATTTTATTCACTCAATGAAAATGCAACAAACGACTTTTCTTAAAAAAATAATTACAATTTTGATATTCACTGTGCTATTTGATAATATACATATTTGCTATTTTCATAGCAATTTACTATTTTATATAAACAATATATACATTTATATAAATAGTTTATATGTATTATAAAAATAACATATGAGTTTATAAAAACAATATATGAGCTTATAAAAGCAGTATATACATAAATAAAAATAATATGCATGTAATATAAAAATAATATATATAGTAATTATAAAATAATATATACTGTTAGTAAAATAATATAGGTATTATACTGTCAGAAGTAACAAATTCGTTTCACTGGTCAACATACCACTTCAGTGATAGGCTACAATGCAGCATATCAAACTGCCCCCTTCGCCATTATGAACAAAAGTGGGGAATTTGATGCGAAGTTTACATGAAAAGCTTAAAGCGAACTTTGCCATTATGAACAAAAGTGGGGAATTTGATGCGAAGTTTGCATTAAAAGCAGAATGCAAAGTTCGCTATTAAAGAGCAAATGATAGAAGTGTGCAATTAATTCCATGACTGATGACTCTCGATTAGATTCTCTACGCAATAAATTGTATTAAATGATTGATATAAATAGGTCACTAATTCCTCATCAGATTATCCAATCATCATTTGATTAAGGACCATGATAATTATCCCCTAACTATTTCCTAGAATTCTAACTATCCTCTCAACACAAAAATACTATGTTTCGTTTTGTTACATATCTAATTTATTAGGTCCGGATTAAAACCCAAAAATCGATTTAATACTGTTGGGAAAATAGGGGTGAAAAACGAACAAAATTCTCTCACGGGATTTTTGTCGAACATCTTGTATGCGCTCTTTATGTTAATACCACCGATCAAATTAAAATCACAAAGCTCACCCAATCAACACAACAACAAAGAAACAAATCCAATGCAACAAGAGAGACAAGATTTTAAGGAAAACTCTTTGTATTATCGGTATTGTACCGTTCCACTATTACAAACAAAAAATCTTTCTTCTAAAGTTTATACACAAATTCTAGACTACACAACAACATTTGCTATCATCTTGATGAATTATAAGCATGTGAAATGAGTTACCAACTAAAGAAAAAGATCGCTCAAAGAAGAAGATGAAGAGCCTCAAATAGATAATAAATTATTAGGCCCATTGAGGAGGGAGCCCAACAAACTCCCCCTCCCGACTCATGCGCGAGAGTCCATCATACCCGCTTTCTTTCTACACGTAAGAAGCTTAGTAGCGGGCAATACTTTCGTCATCATATCGGACCCATTCTCGTCCGTACGGATTTTCATCAAACACAAAATCTTGTGTTCCAACACCTATCCAATGATACCTTATGTCGATGTGTTTCGACCTCGAGTGAAATGTCGGATTCTTGCTAAGATGGATCGCGTTTTGACTATCGCAATACAAAACAAATTTTTCTTGTTTATGCCCTAACTCTCGTAAGAACTTTTTCATCCACAAGAGTTCTTTACACGCTTCCGTGATATCAATATATTCGTTCTCGGTTGTAGACAAAGCCACACACTTTTTCAATCTAGATTGCCACGACACGGCACCGCCCGCAAAATTCATCAAATAACCGGATGCGGATTTTCTAGAATCAACATCTCCGGCCCAATCCGAATCCGTATAACCTTGTATTACGAGTTCGCCACTTCCAAAAGAAATACACACTCTCGAAGTACCTCGGAGATAAAATAAAATTCACTTCACCCCCGTCCAATGTTCTTTTCCGGGATTAGAGAGAAATCGGCTTACCATGCCAACCGCATGAGCAATATCCGGCCTAGTGCAACCCATGGCGTACATTAATGAACCATCCACGAATGCATAAGGCACATTTCGTATCTCTTCTTTTTCTTTCTCACTTGTAGGGCATTGTTTTGCACTCAACTTGAAATGACCCGCAAGTGGAGAGGTTACCGGCTTGCATTTGCTCATGTTAAATTTTTCTAAAATCTTCTCAATATATCTTTCTTGCGACAAAGATAATTTCCGATTTTCTTGATCTTGCATAATTCACATACCAAGAATTTGCTTTGCGGGGCCCAAATCCTTTATTGAAAAAGATATGGTTACATAGTTAACATGCACATAGGATATGAAACTTATAGACTATGTAGGCACAAGATGTTGGGTCTCGGACGTGCATAACGCAGCGGAAAACAAAAATTATTCGTCCAAAACCCATCCCGAGATCCGTGCGTATCGGTTAAATCAAAGAAATAAATCTTAAAGATACCTTTCGGATTACGCTTAATCTGTGACGCTCAAACCATGCGTGTTGTCCAAGCGCCTCTAAACCGGTTACCGTCCTAACCGATTTTCCGTCCGTCTAGTTCGTCTAGGTCGGATCATGCGGAAGCCATCTACCGCACACATAATCGGTCTCCACCAAAACTCTCAACAACCCGTTCTCATCTTCATAGGCCGAATAGATCACAAGCGCCGAAAGTACGAACGCCTCTGTCGGTGTCCACACGAACAAACTTCTTAAAGCGGGAAGAAGAACAATATATATGCTAGTAGCTTGTTCTTCTCTTGCACAAGAAAACTCTTTTCTTCTTCTTATTTTGTCTCACAAAAGATGTATAATTCTCTCATATAATTGCACCCTTTCATTTTGTCATATAAAAGGAAAGCACCCTTTAGTAATTTTGTCACACAAATGTGAAAGGATATTTTCTCTCTTTTTGTCTCACAAAAGAGAATGAGAAATAATGAGAGAGAGAATCATTTGGTACAATGAATTTGGAGCCCTCTATGTCCTTATATAGAGGTGAAGAGTCATGTCTATTCACACTAAAAGATGTGTATGACATCACTCATCATTATCCACATATCATCATCTAGACTCTTCTAGATTACATGATCTTGTGTGCTCATAGTCTTTATATACATATATATCACATCTTATCACATAAGATGACAATATCTTTTGTGACATTCCTATGCAACTCATCATATAAGTCGCTAGGATTTTCTGCGCCCGTTTCAGTTTGTTCTTTGTGTGTAACCCTGTAGGTTCACTTAATGTTGGCAATAAACTTGACCGTCTATAAATCATGAGCGGACTCTAGCAAGCCATCATGACTACCCAATTTAAGTGAATATCAGTGATCTGATTTACCTAATCAACAATCACGTATTTAGTCCCTTTGTCACGCGATATCTATATCGATCATAAGGCATATAAGACGCCATCCTTATATTAATCGATTAATATTTCTTGATCCCGAATTAAACTGAACAATAACAAATGACATTAATAACTCTTATTAATTCATTTGAGTATGGCCATACATTTCTTCAGTTCAATTCATCAAGAGGCCTAAAGATATCTCTCTCATTTATGAGAGGAACAAATCCCGTCTTGATTGCACTCATCCCTCTACATGATTCATTGTATACCTAATCATAACCGTTATGACCACCCGGTTAAAGGCAGTGTTAGATTATATTAAAGTATAAAATTACTCATGTTGGAAACCGAGACAATCTCAGGTCAAAGGACTATAAATACTTTATGTTACAAGAATCGCTAATGACGTAAAACAAGTAGCATTCTTATGGCGGGTCAGTCCAGTATATGGTCTCTAACATATACCTATATTAATGACTTGATAACTATTTATCCATGATCAGTAAAACATAATCATCAGTCAACTAATATACTGGTGTACATTTATAGCTTGTATATAAATATATATATTTATTTATATCCGCAAGTATATTTGTCTCCACAAATATCCTATAAATGACCAGGGACGATTTAGAATAGCATTCATAATACTTTATAGCACTTCCTGTTTAACAAAATAATAATTTAATTATTAATAATTATAATGTACAAAAATAATAATGTAAAAATATTAAATTTGACAAACCTTCACGTTGAGAAATTCTCCTGGTTTGAAGTCCATAATCTTAACAATAAAATAAGAAATAAAAATAATAGTTCAATATTATACACTAATATTTCCAAAACTAGTCAAATAAGGTATTAATTAATTTCAAGTTTCAAGAAATAAAATTAAATTAAATTTATACGAAACTTACATGAATGTTGAAATCATAGGAGGTTGAGGTAGGTAATAATTTACGCAATTCAAATATCTGAAAACAAAAAATAAAAATAAACACTAATTCATACAAGAAAGGTTTATTTGTTATATAATTAATCAAAAATATATTAATTAAATAATACCTCGCCTGGAGTTTCTGGAAGGGGTTGTTTATCAGTTGAGCTTATTATTATTTCAGGCAATTTAGCCTTAATTTTATCATACCTGAAATATATAAAAATAAAAATAAAAAAATATTACCTATATTACCTAATTGACAAATACATAGTGTATATAATTGATTAATAAACCTTCGTTCAAAAATTATAAGAGTTGATGGTTCATTAGACTTCATTAAATGATGCATGTTTGGTGGGAAATATGCATATGAATCCACCTGCCAAAAAAAATATTTTTTTAATTTTGGATTTATAATAAAAAATGAGAATAAAATGAAGAATAAATCTTACATCTAACTTATGGACAGTCTCAGTTTCCAATTCAACAGAGCCATGTACCACAAAAATAAACTTAGAGAAAATTCATAATATAAATTATTGAATTAAATTCTCCCAAAAGGTAAAATTTAGAATTTGAGGGCTAATTTGAAAAACTTGAAAATTATATTCATATTTGCACCTTTCAATATCTTTTGGTGGTAAAGCAGATTGGGATCCCTCTGCATAATTAAATACAAAATATGGAAATTATTTAAATTTTTTTTATTAATTGATATTAATTTATGGTTAATATAAATAGAATTAATAAATGATTTTAATCATTTATCTTATACCTTGCATTTTTGTTAAGTACATTGTAAAATATGAACCAACAGCTGGAGTAATTAAAAAAGCTCCTAATGTATTTATCCTAAAATAAGTAAAAGATATTCATTTATTATGATCAGGACTAAAATTAAATAAAAATAATAATAAAGGGGTAAATTGAAAAGCTACCAATCTGGTAAAGGACTAAATACTTGACTTTCAGGCGTAATTAAAGCATGATCTCTTTTATATATACTACGTGTAAAACCAGGCAAATCTGTACAAATTTGTGAAAAATTAAAAAAAAATCAAAATTTGAATCAATTTAGGATTTAATTGTGCAAAATTGATGTGATAGTACTTGAGAAATGGGTTCAATTAAGGGTCTGTTAAAAAAACTATAGATCCATAATCACGTAAAACGTCCAAATTAATATAGGAAAATATATAAAAACAATTATAACAGTAAAAAAATGCAACAATAATGATAATTATAATAATAAAAATATGATATTCTTTCATCTCTTTTACCTTGTAAATGAGAAAGATTTAAAGTAGGGTTTGTGACTTTCCAATAAAGAGGTTCTTTTGAGTCCATTTCACAACTTGATGAAAATATTGAGCACATTCCTTCTTCTTCTCCGCTTACTATTATACCTAAATAAATATGCAATAATATAATGGTTATTATTTTTATAAATATTGTTATTTTATTTTTATTTTTATTTTGCAACGAGATTTTTGAGGCTTAGTAATGAACCAGTACAGTGGAAAGAAAAGATATTTATTTATTTACATGTTGGTTTTACTAGTTTGGATTAATCTATAAATACAACATTTCTTCAAAATCCCAAAAAACTATAGAGTATAGAGGAACTAAATATGATCTGGAATTGGAATATTTAAGGGATTTCATCAAAAATCAATTGATTCTTTTCTAATTCCTTATTAAACTCTCCCTCTCTCTGAAATTGCAAAATACCCATCTTTGTGGAGAACTTTTACAATTACTAATTGACGAAGAATTAGACAATAATAACCAAAGATTTTATACCCATTGAAGCATAAAATTCTCCATTTCATGCAATTCGTCTTAGCTTAGCTAATTCCTTTTGAATCGGGTTCCAAATTATCCTATTTCTAATTAGCTTACAAACTTGAGAATTGGATATACTAATCAATATAACGATAGATGTAGAAATATTTACCAATTATGGCGAGAAAAAGAGAGAAACAAATCCATCGCAAATCCATCCCTTTTCTTCTTCTTTTTGAGCTTTTCTGAATCGAGTGGAGTGGAGTTCTACTGAGAGCACTGGCTATAATCCAAATTTGAGTTCTGGTTTTTTTCCATAACCCAGATTTGAAAGTACGAGTCTGGTCTTAGTAACCTGAGGTTTGACTTTTGTCTAAAATTCGAACTTGTAAAAGCTTGAATTTGAATTCTCGAATTTACAGATTGTATACGATTTGAATTCACGGGCTTGTTTGCGTAGTTTTTTTTCCTCCTTGTTTTTGTTTTTTGGGCTTTTTTCTTCTAAGAAATAAATATTGACATTTATTTGACATTGGTGCATAAAGCTTGTTGACCAAGTCATTGAGTCTTTTTGACTTTCATTCTCATGGCACTCAAATTGTTACTCCCAAATAAACTCCACCAAACTTATTTTGCAAATTATTGCATGTTTTGTAGTTACAAGAATTGTGGAGATTTAACAATAAAAAAAGGGATATTATTTCTCTGGTAACGTTTGTTTTAATTCATGAACCAACAATAATTACATTAGTCTGGTTAATTTATTATTTGACAATCAAAAGATTTGAAACAATAACCGGTCTCAAATTTTCTCTCAAGTTTGTTACATAAAATTTATTCTAGACCATAGATAACATTTATTTTTGGCTAAGAATGTGATTCTTCCTTGAGAAATAAACTTTGATAAACAGCAAATTGATTATTCATTTTCATTGTCCTTCAGTGGCAATATAACCCGCCATTACTATCATACTAGATGTGCTTTATACTATGATTAATTCTCTTGAATTGTACAAAATATTATTATTTAGTCAATTTAATGACTGCTTATTTTATTACTAAATTTATCTCATTAAATTAACATTTACAAGTTATGTTCATACTTGTGATATTAGAAGTTTGATATAGTTATCTCTTCTAATGAATTTGAATCAAGAAGTTAGACAAATGAATTCATTCAAAGAATTTCACTAATAAATCATCTTAATTTCCTATGATAATTTTCATACTAATCATTTTCTCTGTTTTGCATACCAAAAGCAGCCAATAGTATCTCCCTCATTTAATTCTTTCAATTCATGTCAAACAAATGAATTCGATTAATAGAACCTTTTTTTTATTAAAAGGAGTTAAATGGAGTTTTCCTTTATAAACTTGAACCTCCATGTTATATATATATATATAAATATCATATATGCCATTACAAAAACTTAAAATATCATATTTGCCATTACAAAAACATAATATATCATATTTACCTTTAAATTTATTCAAAACTTAACATCATACACTTTTTTCCGCTAAAATTAACGGTCCAATTTTATAATTATCATTATACTCCTAAATTTATTTCTAAATTAGATTTCATATTAAACATCTCTCTCTCTCTCTTCATGATTTAGATTCGTATATAAATAAAAAAATCTTTCTTTTAATTTGAAGTCAAAAAAATTTGTTATGAGAGAAATGATTTGATTAGTTTTTTGAAATTTTTTTTTATCTCGTGTCAAATTATTTTGACTAATAAATTAAAATGAAGTTTTTTTATATACGAATTTTAGGCATGAAGAGAGAGAGAGATCATCAAATGAAAATTTATTGTGAAATCTAATTCATTAAATAAATTTAGGGGTATAATGGTAATTATAAGATTGGACCGTTAATTTTAATGGAAAAAAAGATGATTTTAAGTTTTAAGTAAATTTGATGGCAAATATGATATATTAAGTTTTTGTAATGGCAAATATGATATTTTAAGTGTTTGTAATGACATATATGATATTTTAAGTTTTTATTGATGACAAATATGATATTTAAGCTTTTGTAAGGGCAAATATGATATTTCAAGTTTTTGTATTGGCATATATGAAATTGTCCAAAAAAAAATATATATATACAACACACGGACCACCCACGGTGATAAAAAAGTGTTTTGTTTTAAAACACGCGTTACAAACAACTCTCTGTTGCATTAAGAAGGAGGGTTGGTTTCGGTTTTACTAAATTAAGTAACATCTCGATCCCACGGTTGCCTCTTTATATTATCGATGATTTAGTCAGTCTTTCAACAACTCCTCCTCCATTCGGATTTCAGACCTCCCTCACGAAAACCTAACCCTAGTTTTCCCGAAGCCCTAACTCCATCTCATCACCCTCTCTCTCTCTCTCTCTCTCTCTCTCTCTCTAATCCCTAACCCTAGTTTTCCCGAAGCCCTAACTCCATCTCATCACCCTCTCTCTCTCTCTCTCTCTCTCTCTCTCTCTCTCTCTCTCTCTAATCCTAACCCTAGTTTTCCCGAAGCCCTAACTCCATCTCATCTATTCAGATCAAGATTGTGTGGATTTACTGGACGCAAAATGGATTCACGGGCCACAAGATCCTCATGGCGGGAACCGGTGAGACCTCAGTGGATGATCATTCAGGAGGATAAGTACAGAAGGAGGAGACTACAGCGGATCGCCACCGGCGAAGCCAGGTCGGATCCGCCCGTAATGGATTACGCTGACATCATGCTCGAGCAAGCTTTACAGAAGCAAAAGGAGTATCTCCTGAAAAAATCGCAAAGAAGAAAGAAGAAGAAGAAGAAGATGAAGAAAAGGACAAGGTAGCTCAAGAACCGCCAGCTCAGGCCGGTCCCAAAAGGACAAACTGGTCTCAAGACGCCGATCGGTCAGCCAAAAAGGCCAAAACCGGATTGGACTGGGACGCCCTCTTCAGATGGGACGAGACCCCGACGCCTGGCAGAATGGTAGACTCCGATGCGATGCCAGCTGGCATGACCTGGGACGCCACCTCTAAACTCTCGGGCCTTGCAGGTTGATGTTGGTATGTTGTATGTTTGGTTTGGATTATTCCATTTTCTGACCATCAAATGCATGGTTTATTATGTTTTTAAGAACCTTTCCTTCTGGTTTGTCTGTTATTTCCTAAATTTCTAGCATTAAACTTCTGAATTTTATTCGAAAGTTGGAATAATTGAGAGCTTAAGTGGGGATAATGTTTGTTATTTTTTATGGCATCAATTTGAGAATATTACATAATAAAAAAAAGAAGAAAATGAGCATCACCCATTATTTAATTTTTTTCTCTCAATATACATACATAAGCAATAATTAGAATTAACAAACAAGAGAGAAGAAATAGAAAGAGGAAGATGGAAGAGAGGGACAAGTGGTGGTGATGCGTCACGGCGACCGGATCGACAATTTCGATCTGCTATGGGTCCCAAACACAGAACGGCCGTGGGATCCAATACTAATTGAGGTTGGCAAAGCCAGGGCTCGAGCCACTGGGGCCCATCTGTCAGGCCTTGATTTCCCGATTCATCGTGTTTTTGTCTCTCCTTTTATTCGTTGCCGCCGAACCGCTGCTGAGGCTCTCTTGGCTTTCTCCTCGGCTAAGGTAATGATGCAATAACTCGTTTTGTTACTAAAATTTATTTTTTATTAAAAAAGTTTGTATTTTTATTAAAAAAAGTTCGTATTTATTACAAAATTTTGTTAGTACTTTAGTTTTTATGTAGGTAGCAATTGAATATGGGTTGTATGAGATGCCCAACAATCAAGTGATAAAACCATCTGTGATTCCAAAGGATGGGAATTGGTTTCCGGAAAAATCAGAACTGGAATCTATTTTTCCAGAAGGAACTATCGACCATTCTGTTATTCCCATTTATGAAGAGATTAAAGTTGATTTTTTAGTTAAAATATAAATAGTAGAATAATAAATATTCTATTAAGTTGGTTTCTTTTTGTAAATGCCTAAATGGGGAGAATCGGTAGTAAATTCAAGAAGAATATTTTCAAATACAATTCGATCTCTTGCAGACAAATATCCTCATGAGAATCTACTTTTAGTTACACATGTTATTATTATTATTGTTGTTGTTGTTGTTGTTATTGTTTCAAATTATTATTATATACTTATTATTGTTACCATTGTTCATTTGTTTTGAAGGAGAGGGAGTGTGTGTGTCAGTGAATTATTTCTACAAGTATGTGGATATTCAATATTCTGACAAGAAATAATGAGACTAGATTAATCTATGCTGACCCAGAACCAAATCCATGAATATATGATTCTTAAATCTTGCTTAAAAATATCTTTTTTTTTTTCGTAAATAATGTTTCACAAAATATAGATATTTTGTGAAGTCTTAATTGCATGAATTGTTATTTTGTAAAGTTACCTAGAGTTGAATTATATGTCTGGATTGTCGAAACAGTATGTGTTGAATGTTTGTAATTTTGTAATTAATAGTTATTAACTTCGAAGTATTTATTGCTAGAATTATAAATATTTGGATAGAAAATAGAACACACATTATGGTTTAGATAAATCAGAACTCTAAACAATTGCAAACAGTAGAATTTCTTTTTCATGGATTTCTAATTACAGAGGATGGAAACACTCTAAAAAATTACAAACAGTACAATTAAAAATTTATACCTGACAGAAAAAAATCACTCAAAATAAATTAAATGGTAATTACTATTGAGGGACAAAAAGAGAGAAAAAAAAAAATCACTCAAAATAAATTAAATGGTAATTACTATTGAGGGACAAAAAGAGAGAAAAAAAAATGCAACATAAAGGTGAGAAATATTTACCATTGAGGGACAAAAGGGGCCATCCAAATTGCATCACCAGTTTGTACTGGATACCTAATATTAAAAGTTAGAAACAAAAATTACGAAAATATATTTTTCTTAAATTATGCATAAAAAAAATACAAATTTTTGGTTTGATAAAAAGAAACAAATAATATTTGTAAAAAATAAATACCAGTTATCAGCCAAGCGATAGATCTCTTGGCCTTCTAATAGAATCAATTCATGCTGATTGTAATTCACTTCCTGTTTAATAAAATAATCATTTAATTAGTAATAATAAATTATAATAATTGTAATGAAAAACTATAAAAAAGTATAAAATATACGAACCGTCACGTTGAGAAATTCTCCTGGTTTGAAGTCCATAATCTTCACCATGAAATAAATAAAAATATATCAAAACTATACACTGATATTTCTGTAACTAGTCAAATTAGGTCTTAAATTTAATTAATTTCAATTTTCATGAAATAAAACAAAATTAAATTTCTATAAAAACCTACATGAATGTTGAAATCATAGGAGGCTAAGGTAGGTAATAATTTAAGCAATTCAAATATCTGAAAACATTAAAAAAAATCATACAAGAAAGATTTATTTTTTATATAATTAATAGAAAAAATATTAATTAACTAATATCTCGCCTGAATGTTGAAATCATAGGAAGCTAAGGTAGGTTATAATTTAAGCAATTCAAATATCTGAAAACATATTAAAAAACAATCATACAAGAAAGATTTATTTTTTATATAATTAATAAAAAAAATATTAATTAACTAATACCTCGCCTGGAGTTTCTAGAAGGGGTTGTTTGCCAGTTGAGCTTATTATTATTTCAGACAATTTAGCCTCAATTTTATCATACCTTAAATATATAAAAATAAAAAATAATTATTGCCTAATTGACAAATACATAGTGTATATAATTAATTAATTAATAAACCTTCGTTCACAAGTTATTAGTGTTGATGGTTCATTAGACTTCACTAAATGCTGTGCATTTGGTAGGAAATATGCATATGAATCCACCTGCAAAAAAAATATTTTTTTTATTTTTGTTTTTTATAATTAAAAAAAAAATCCGGTGATTTTTGTAGTGGATACGAATATTCAGATTAACCATTTCAAAAAGTTATATTTAAAAAAAAATTTCTTCAAAATTATTTTAAAAAAAATTCTTGAAGTCTTCTCTGAAACGAAAATATTTTTCTGAATATAAAATAGTTTATATAAAGCAAAAAATTAAGATTTAAAAATTATTTTCAAGTTGATTTTTGTAGTGGATACGAATATTCAGGTTGATTGAAATTTCTTCCCAAAATAATAATGTGAAGAAAGAGAAAGACACGTTGATTTTTGTAGTGGATACGAATATTCAGGTTAACCATTTTTGGCATTTTGCATTTTTACTTAATGAATTTTAATGTATTGATTTTTTTATATTTGTTTATTTTCTTCTAGCTAGATGCTTCCATGGGAGAACTTCCACGCTTTGAAAAATGAAGAAATATACGGCATGCCTTCGTTGCGAAGTATATTTTTGTCATTAGAAAGAAACTCAAAGAAAGAATAAGACGAGTGCTTCCCAGTAATTGACTTGTGCAATTCTTATTACTTGATCAACCTTGACGGTGATCTCAAGAGAACGTAAGACATGATTGAGCTGTTTTGCGTAGCGAAAAACTGGAAGGTATATTTAATAACTTTTACATGCCATCATTTATTTGAGATCGTTTATCTGAGAAGTAATACATGTATTTACTTATATTTTATTAAATAGGGGCTAGCAGGATTTCCACCGACAAGTGAAGAGGTGGTTAAAGCTTTAAAGAGTCACATGCTTCTCTATTTCGGCCATAGACGCGGTCAGTTAAATTAAAACCTCCTAATTTATTCAAAAATTATCCGAAAATTATTAAATTATGTTTCATGTTTTTTCTTATAAGATCACAATATATATTAGGAAAGGAGATAGAAGAGATGGATGGTTGCGCAGCAGCATTTTTGATGGGGTGCAGTAGCAGCCATTTGAAGTGTAAAGAAAACTATGTGCCTGAAGGCATTGTGCTCTCATAATTATTCGCAGGATCCCTGACCATGATCAGAACCTATGGAACGGCACGAATCCATATATCGACTTGTTTGCGAGATCCGTGATGTATTCCTGGTTGGAGATGTGTAATTCGAGGAAGAAATGTAGGATTGTGTCTTGTATGAGGAAGGCGAGAGAGGACTGTGGGTTGAAGTGGAAGCTTTTGAATGGTGCAGCTCCAGTTTGTTATGGAGTGCCGATTTCTTTAAAATTTGCGTAAGTATTAATTTTTCTTTCTTGTGATATCTTTTGATTTGCTTGTTTGATTGTGATTAGAAATATGATTTTGTTTCGATCGATTGTTTATTTGAACAAAAAAACAAAATAGACCGGGGAAAATGAATTACCATTATTTTGCCTCAATTACTAGCATAATAGCTTATTAGGAATTATTGCCGTTCTTTGATACTGCTAAAGATTAATTTCATAACATTTTTTTTACTTGATTAGGAAGGCGCATTAATTTGCTATGGAGTAAAGGGGATCACATCACAAGAGCTGGAAATTATCAAATTATGTTTCATGTTTTTTTCTTGCAGGATCACGATATACATAAGGAAGGCATATAGAAAAGCTGAATGTGCGTGAAGACGCATTTCTGATGGGGTAAAATATTGAAAGATAGAAAAATGTTACGAAATATATAATTTATTTTAACCTATCTTCCATTGAAAAATATTTTATCAGCACACGGTATCACATATGCTAAACATTGTATCACATATGTTAAACATTTCATATGCAACATTGCATCACATATGCAAATACAAATGTCATAAAATTATTATTGTTGTTATTTTCTAGTGTGTGACATATCGGATAATATTTTACTACTTAATTCAAGCCATTAATTATAATTGTAAAGCAAACACTATTTTATTCAATTAATGGAAATTGCGAGTATGACTCTAAGCATATCTTATTGCATTAAAAAAAAGTAAAAACAAAAATGATGCTAAACAAACTCTTATATTCATTAGAAAATAAAATTTTAGTCTCCCATTAGTTTAACAATTAGCATCATCATAACTTATTACACTCACTAAATATAATATTTTTCCGTCCCCATAATCACTTTATACTTTTACAGATAAGTGTTGTTAACAGATAAGTTGCCCTGATTTCGATTTTTGTGATGTTATATTTAGATGCATTGGACTATATTTGTTATGTTTTGGTACCGTGGATGGATGAAATATGGAAACATTTTTGTAATGAAAATACGTTTTTGTTTGAAAATAGATTGAATAATATATTGCAGGTGCTAAGATGGTTCACCAGTTCTACCACTCGTTTGTCAAGGTAAGAAGAAACATTATATTTATTTATTTATTTATTAAATATACATTAGAATTTATGTTACATATGCAGTATGGAAACTAATTTAATTTTTTTTCGACTTGTTAGAATGGAAGATTTAACTCAAATAGAGAAAATGAGACTAAATGAAAATAAAAAGTGTGATTGCCTACCAAATGTTGTATTATATGAGATCATAATATACTTTTTCACCGATACACCATATAAGGTTCTATTTAAATTCATATTTACTTTTTTTCTTCTTTTTGTGAGTGAAACATTGCCGATGTATTTTTTCTTTCTTTTTTTCTTAATTCACAAGCTTCATTCAATTACTAATTTGCAAAGGAGTGATGAGATCACATCTCAAAAGCTGAAAAAATTGTATGTAGCACTTAATGGTGTTGTGTGTACAATGTACAATATGCGCGAATTTGACAAGATATTCAAAATTTCTCTTTTTTCTTAATTCCGACTAAATTTACATCAAATATTCATGCACAGTCTTAACATACTTGTTTTTGGATTATTATTTTTTTCTAGGCAATAGACGCACTGAAATTGTGTTGTGAAGCTTCAACCGTATATATCAATATGATTGAAACACAGTCAAAAGACGGTCATAACCCTAAGGCCGCAATTAAAGATATGATTTCTAATGCTTATAAAATGGTCATGTTTAACATCGACGGTCTCTTCAAATGTGGTTATGAGAAAGAATGTAATGCTTCTAAATGTCTCATATTGAATTCTACTACTAGAACCTTGGTTAAAATTACTTCCGTTGAGGATTTGCACGAATATCAAAGTGGCTTTTTGACCTAGACAAAATATGTGTCAAGGTACATATTATTTTTACATTTATATTTGTGACTATAACTTTTTAAGTAAATTCTGATCCAACTACTACTCAATAAGTAAATTTAGGGCTTTAGGGTGTAATTAGGTTAAGAAATATAAAAATTTGGTATGAAGTGATGGGATCACATCTCAAGAGCTGGAAAATTTCATATTATTTTTTATTATTATTTTTTTTTTGCAGGATCACATTATATATAAGGAAAACATATAGAAAAGTTGAATGAGTTACAGACACATTTCTGATGGGGTGAAATATTGAAAAATAGAAGAATATTCCAAAATATGAAATTTATTTTACATATCTTTCATTCAAAAGATTGTATCAGCACAACAACGACAGTCGCCATGGCATTGCATATGCTAAATATTGCATATGCAACATTGCATCACATATGCTAATACAAATGTCATAAAATTATTATTTTTATTATTTTCTAGTGTATGACATGTCGGATAATATTTTTCAACAAATTGCATAAACACTGATGCGAAAGAGCGGTCTTATATATGTTCTGATTCTAATTAAATTGTTGTTGCAAATTTTAAGGCGATGGCGAAAGTGAACTGGGAGAAAAACAAGGATGTTAGTTTACACATGTTTCTAGGGAAGATACAACTTGGAGTTCAATAATGTAAACAAGATTTATTTATTTTCTCCTAATTTATAATTTTGATGCTGTTATGGGAGAACTTACTGAGTTCTTTCATAATGTAAACAAGCCTACCGCATTCTATAAAAAAAATTAAAAATATAATGCTAAACAGAATCTTATATTGGTAAGAAAATAAAATTTCCGTCTCCCATTAGTTTAACAATTAACATCATCATAACTTATTACACGCAATAAACATACTATTTTTCTTTCCCCCATAATCATTTTACACTTTTACATGTAAGTGTTAACACATGTGAAACACCTTGCCATTCTAATCCTTCATAGAAACAATATCTTCTCATTGGCAAATCAGCCTTCACTTTGTTAAAATCAAACAATAAACAATTAATCAAACCGATATAAGATGAATCAACTAACAATATCATCCATCACATTATCTCTTTAACTCGATACAATAAATAGTTGGTTAAATTGATTAACATAAATCAATCAACCATTGTATTATCTCTTTAACTCTATATAAGATTAAGAACAAACAGAGGGAACTGGAGATCTCCAGTGAGTGCTCACCATGCTTAAAATCAAACAATAAATAGTTAATCAAACCGATATAAGATAAATCAATTAACCACATCATCCATCGCATTATCTCTCGATACAATAATAAATAGATCAATTAACCATATGATTATCTCTCTAAACTCGATATAGAATCAACGTGCAAGCTAATCAAACCGATCAGACAAAGACATTAAGAACTGGAGATCTCCAGTGAATTCTCACCATGCCATTCCTCTCGATGCCTTCCTCCTTCGATCTCCCCTCCTCCGCCGGAGATCCCTCCGGCGCGGCGGAGGGCCGCTGAGGGAGGCGGAGGAGCGGCTGCGAGTGGCCATCGAGGAGCTGCAGCTCCACCATCAGCGGGGCGGCGTGGAAACCAAGAATCTCCATCTCCGGTGCGATAATCACGGCCCGGACGAGTCTTGCGTCGCGCATGCGGTCGGGAATCTCTGTCAGAGCTTCTTGCTGAGCTATGGAGTTAGAGTAGGGATCGGGATTCTCTTGAGGGCGTTTAAGCTCGCAAAAGGGCAATCTTACTCATCTCTCCTTGATCTCAAGGTAATTCGCCTCATAATCCTTGAATTCTACATGTAATTTTCATCTAGTGCCAATAAAGATTGACTTGAGATGAAATGATGAGATCAAAGATCAATTCAGGCAACCAATTGCTCGAATTATTTCTTTTCCTTTTTGCAATTTGATCTGATTCATCATTTTTCTTCATTTTGTTTGCGCTTTAAACAGCAACTAGTATCAGAAAAGGATTTAACAGTGAGAGAAGAAGCTTGCCGAGTCAGATTTAATAGTCCAAGATTAATTTCATAACATTTTTTTTACTTGATTAGGAAGGTGCATTAATTTGCTATGGAGTAATGGGATCACATCACAAGAGCTGGAAATTATCAAATTATGTTTCATATTTTTTTCTTGCAGGATCACGATATACAAAAGGAAGGCATATAGAAAAGCTGAATGTGCGTGAAGACGCATTCTGATGGGTAAAATATTGAAAAATAGAAAAATGTTACAAAATATAGAATTTATTTTAACCTATCTTCCATTGAAAAATATTTTATCAGCACACGGTATCACATATGCTAAACATTGTATCACATATGTTAAACATTTCATATGCAACATTGCATCACATATGCAAATACAAATGCCATAAAATTATTATTGTTGTTATTTTCTAGTGTGTGACATATCGGATAATATTTTACTACTTAATTCAAGCCATCAATTATAATTGTAAAGCAAACACTATTTTATTCAATTAATGGGAATTGCGAGTATGAATCTAAGCCTATCTTATTGCATTAAAAAAAAGTAAAAACAAAAATGATGCTAAACAAACTCTTATATTCATTAGAAAATAAAATTTTAGTCTCCCATTAGTTTAACAATTAGCATCATCATAACTTATTACACTCACTAAATATAATATTTTTCCGTCCCCATAATCACTTTATACTTTTACAGATAAGTGTTGTTAACAGATAAGCTGCCCTGATTGCGATTTCTGTGATGTTATATTTAGATGCATTGGACTATATTTGTTACGTTTTGGTACGGTTGATGGATGAAATATGGAACCATTTTTGTAATGAAAATACGTTTTTTGTTTGACAAACCTAGCTTGAATAATATATTGCAGGTGCTAAGATGGTTCACCAGTTCTACCACTCGTTTGTCAAGGTAAGAAGAAACATTATATTTATTTATTTATTTATTAAATATACATTAGAATTTATGTTACATCTACAGTATGGAAACTAATTTTATTTTTTTCGACTTGTTAGAATGGAAGATTTAACTCAAATAGAGAAAATGAGACTAAATGGAAATAAAAAGTTTGATCGCCTACCAAATGTTGTATTATATGAGCTCAGAATATGCTTTTTCACCGATACACCATATAAGGTTCTATTAAAATTCATATTTACTTTTTTTCTTCTTTTTGTGAGTGAAACTTGCCGATGTATTTTTTTTTCCTTTTTTTCTTAATTCAAAAGCTCCATTAAATTACTAATTTGCAAAGGAGTGATGAGATCACATCTCAAAAGTTGAAAAAATTGTATGTAGCACTTAATGGTGTTGTGTGTACAATGTACAATATGCGCGAATTTGACAAGATATTCAAAATTTCTCTTTTTTCTTAATTCGGACTAAATTTACATCAAATATTCATGCACAGTCTTAACCTACTTGTTTTTGATTTATTATTTTTTCCTAGGCAATAGACGCACTGAAATTTTGTTGTGAAGCTTCAACCGTATATATCAATATGATTGAAACACAGTCAAAAGACGGTCATAACCCTAAGGCCGCAATTAAAGATATGATATCTAATGCTTATAAAATGGTCATATTTAACATCGACGGTCTCTTCAAATGTGGTTATGAGAAAGAATGTAATGCTTCTAAATGTCTCATATTGAATTCTACTACTAGAACCTTGGTTAAAATTACTTCTGTTGAGTATTTGCATGAATATTAAAGCGGCCTTTTGACCTAGACAAAATATGTGTCAAAGTACATATTATTTTTACATTTATATTTGTGACTATAACTTTTTAAGTAAATTCTGATCCAATTATTACTCAATAAGTAAATTTAGGGCCTTAGGGTGTAAATTAGGTTAAGAAATATACTAATTTGGTATGGAGTGATGGGATCACATCTCAAGAGCTGAAAAATTTCAAATTATTTTTTATTATTTTTTTTTTGCTGGATCACATTATATATAAGGAAAACATATAGAAAAGTTGAATGGGTTACTGACACATTTTCTAATGGGGTGAAATATTGAAAAATAGAAGAATATTCCAAAATATGAAATTTATTTTACATATCTTTCATTCAAAAGATTGTATCAGTACAATAACGACAGTCGCCATGGCATCGCATATGCTAAATATTGCATATGCAACATTGCATCACATATGCTAATACAAATGTCATACAATTATTATTTTTATTATTTTCTAGTGTATGACATGTCGGATAATATTTTTCAACAAATTGCATAAACATTGATTCGAAAGAGCGGTCTTATCTATGTTCCGATTCTAATTCAATTGTTGTTGCAAACGTTAAGGCGATGGCGAAAGTGAACTGGGAGAAAAAGAAGGATGTTAGTTTACACATGTTTCTAGGGAAGATACAACTTGGAGTTCAATAATGTAAACAAGATTTATTTATTTTCTCCTAATTTATAATTTTGATGCTGTTATGGGAGAACTTACTGAGTTCTCCCATAATGTAAACAAGCCTACCGCATTTTATAAAAAAAAATAAAAAATATAATGCTAAACAAATTCTTATATTGGTAAGAAAATAAAATTTCCGTCTCCCATTAGTTTAACAATTAACATCATCATAACTTATTACACGCAATAAACATACTATTTTTCTTTCCCCCATAATCATTTTACACTTTTACATGTAAGTGTTAACACATGTGAAACACCTTGTCATTCTAATCCTTCATAGAAACAATATCTTCTCATTGGCAAATCAGCCTTCACTTTGTTAAAATCAAACAATAAACAATTAATCAAACCGATATAAGATGAATCACCTAACCATATCATCCATCGCATTATCTCTCTAACTCGATACAAAAAATAGTTGGTTAAATTGATTAACATAAATCAATCAACCATTGTATTATTTCTTTAACTCTATATAATATTAAGAACAAACAGTGGGAACTGGAGATCTCCAGTGATTGCTCACCATGCTTAAAATCAAACAATAAATAGTTAATCAAACCGATATATGATAAATCAATTAACCACATCATCCATCGCATTATCTCTCGATACAATAATAAATAGATCAATTAACCATATGATTATCTCTCTAAACTCGATATAGAATCAACGTGCAAGCTAATCAAACCGATCGGACAAATACATTAAGAACTGGAGATCTCCAGTGAATTCTCACCATGCCATTTCTCTCGATGCCTTCCTCCTTCGATCTCCCCTCCTCCGCCGGAGATCCCTCCGGCGCGGCGGAGGGCCGGCGGAGGGAGGCGGAGGAGCGGCTACGCGGCGGAGGCAAATGTTGTTTTAGTAATGAAATTTGACCATTTTACTCTTTGTGTTAAATAGGCAGCATTAGTAAATATAGTATGCATTTATTTATTTATTTATTTCCATATTACTCAATCTTTCTCGGATTTTTTTCTTATCTCAGCACAAGATCTTTTATTCTTTCTCAGATTTAGCAACAATAAAGAATTAAATTCATTTTTTTTTTCATATTCATCTGTTCCAAAATTCTTTTCAAGATGACAAACTGCTGGGAAATAACACGTGAGATTTCAATATAGTAAGGTACATAATTTCTGTTTGCTAAATTTTATTTATGAATTGACCAATTATATTAGAAAAATTCAATTAATTTAATAAAAATTTTTATCTATTTCATGGTCTTGTCATTCTATTTTGTTTCAAATTATACTTGAGTCTGGGAAAAGCCATGTAAAATATACTGACTTAAATCAATGCTAGTTTATAAATTGTATAAGACAATATTTCCATAGTGAATCTATTTTATAATAATTGCTTCCTCAATAAATATATGATAGGTATTAATTATAAGAACCATATTAATTGTCAAAGTAATCAGTGATAACCAATTAATTACGGTTACCATTTAAAAGAAGGGCAAAATCGTACAAGCAAAGAATGAGCCTATAAATAACAAGTTGTTTGCCTCTACAAAAGAGGGAGTTCCGACCTTTTATGTCCAGCCAATGAGGTTTAGACACGTGTTTATCATCAAAGTCACTTAAAAATACTGTAATTACACTAGTAATCATTAGTTCATGAAATAATAAAATTAATTCATTCATTTCAGGAGCATCTTCAAAAGCAGAGCATAGAGAACTCGATGGGCTCCTCAGAAGCCACTCCTAAGCAGGTTTTTATTATATCTGCATTTCAGTCCTCCTTGCATTTTCATGATATTCCAAAATTTATCAAGTCTGTTTATTTATTTATATTGTGAATCTATTTATTTTCCATTTTTTTAGATTGCATATCTGAGGAATCTTGGCTGTACAGTGGTCCCCACCTCGTGCCTTCATGCATCGCATCTCATCGAGCAATACAAATCCTTATGAAATAGTTAAATGCCTAAACTGAAACTAATTTTTGGGTTTTTAGTATATGTTGCATTATGTGGTTTATTTTATTTTATGTTATGTTATTTTTCTATTATAGTTTGTAAATTATGACTTGGAACCAACTCGGTTCCAAAGCAATGTTGACTTTACCTTCAAAATATATAATTTAATTATGAGGGCTATTAGCTTCTTTTCTAGAAGTGTCTCATTATGTTTCATTTAAGTGCTAATTTACTATTTTTTTGCCTTATATTCTCCAAAAACATGCAAAATGACATAAGGAGATATTACACTGTTTACATGTCTATATTATATTTATTTTTTATGTTTACATGTCTATATTATAATATTATGTTATATCTCACAAAGTGATAGTATTGCATCGTTATATGCACAAGGCCTTCAATATTCCCAGTTTCCAAAAAGGTCCAACATTGTTTGGCCCTGTTTTCAAGTTTGTATAATTCAGGTGCCAATTTTGCAGAATTCCCAAATACAACCCATCCTTTCTTCCAGTTATATAAAACTGGAGACGATAGTACGTACACCTATCGTTCCTGTGGCGCGAGGAAAAGCCACCGAAGCCCCTCTTCTCCCTCTCATACCTCAAAACTCTATTTGTTACCACCCACTTCTACTCCTTTCCACTTTTAACACCATATATCAAACATTCCTACTAAGATATCATATCATCACAGAATCACAAAAATGGCTTCATCCATCGCCATGGCTTCTTCTCTACTCTCTCTCATACCCTCGCTCGTCCGAACAAACTCCAAACCGCCACGCTCGCGTGCTCACTGGATTCCTCTACTGCCACGTCATCGGTTTCGAAGCAGGATGCGGTGGTGGTGGGCGGAGGCATCGCCGGCTTGGCCGTCTCAGTCTCTCTCCACAAGCTGGGCGTTAATTCTATTGTTTTAGAACAGGTTCGTGTTCTTTTGCATGTATACCCTTCATTTTTGCTATATACCCCTGTAAAGATTGAATAATATGCAGATTAATTAATTATATATATATATATATAATTTTGTAGGGTAGTGCTTTGAGAACTGGAGGCACATCTTTGGCATTGTTTAAGAATGGATGGAGAGTACTTGATTCACTTGGTGTAGGTGATGAACTGAGACAGAATTTCCTCCCAATTCAAGGGTAACTTAGCTTTCTTTTCTTGCATGCATGACCCTTGAAGTTTGTTTTCTTTCATTTATACCCCTGCAAAATTCTCCTCTCTAAATGCTCAAGTTTTTAAGCTGAATTAATTGTTTTTGTTCAGCTGTGTGTAGGATGGTAATGAAATCTGATAATGGAACAGAGCTAAGATCCTTCTCATTTGATGAAGAAGCCCCTGGGTATTTCATTATTTACTTTTTCAGTATGTATTTTTTTTTTCTTCATATCAATATACAGTTACGCACCAAAATGCTTGATTTTTCTTAATAATGGAATGAAACTTTTTAGCTTAACGATTATTTTGTTTTATCGGGCAAGAAGTGCGAGCAGTGGAGAGAAGGATTCTGCTTGAAACCCTTGCCAACAAACTGCCCCCAAACACAATTTCGTACTCTTCCAGGGTTAAATCCGTAAATGCTCAAGGGAGTGATGGAACTCTGTTAGAACTTGAAGATGGCCGCCAAATTCTCGCAAAGGTAATTAAATAACAAGCTTGATGCTTTAATTTCTTGGCTGAATTTCACATTTACCCCTACAAACCTCAAAATATCATGTGTACTCCTCAAAACATGAGAAATATCATCAAATATATTTATTAAAATTTTCTAATTTATCTTTAATTGCTGTAGCTATGTTAAACTAAACAAACTCCATTATTTATTGCACTCTTTTTCTCTCATTAAACATTTTCAATTTTTTTTATCTTATAAAATAGTTAGTGATAGGATGTGACGGTGTGAATTCACCAATCGCCAAATGGATGGGATTTTTTCTGACGCAAAATTCGTGGGGCACTGCACGTTCAGAGGCCTCGCAGAATACTCTGACGGTCAACCGTTTGAGTCGAAAGTCAACTATATTTATGGAGCGGGTATTCGTGCCGGGTTCGTGCCAGTTTCCAAGTCCAAGGTCTATTGGTTCGTCTGCTTCAATAGTGATTGACCTGGTATTTACTTGCCTAAACATAAATTCCATTTAATTAATTAATTTGTTTATTTGTTTATTTATTTGTAACTAGTGGATAGTTATTTTATTTATTGATTCAGATGTGTTTTGTGTATTACTTTGCTTTGCTTATTTTTTCTTCAAAAAATTAATTAATTAATTTTTATTATTTGCTACTTATTTATTTATTATTATTTATTGTAACTACTAGTTAGTAATAACTAACTATTTTATATTAGTTTATATCACAACCACCACAATTAAGTGACTAAATTATTTATTAATTATTCTTATTAAATATTATTACTATTATTCACCATTAACACTATCTAATTTCATTTAATCAATTCTACATTTTAAAAAGGCACGAGAAACACAGACTCATCTCAGCTAAAGAAGGAAGCCCTCCATCTGGTAAAAAACTTCCCGTCAGACCTTCTAGAAGCCATAAACACCACCAAAGCCGAATCCGTAATTGAAACTCCACTAGTGGACAGGTGGCTGTGGCCGGGTTGGAGCGGTTTGCTTTTTGGCGGTTTTGTATATTTATAATAATGTGGTGGAAACAAAGGGACGGTCTTTTAGAGGATTATGTTGTGCTCGCCACAAAATTATCAGGTTGGTATTATAATTGTTCAGTCAGATACAGTCAGTAGTTTAAAATCTTCAAGTCGAGTCGTGATACTACAGGGAGATTTGAAAAAAAAATGCCCTTGGAGTGTATCTACATTGCAAAAAAGCACATGCATTACTGAAAGTTGCGAATAATAAGTCTCCAACGTTAGTGGATGGTGTTAGATACCAAACTAAAGGGAGGGACTAAAATTTGATTTTCTTAAGAATAGAGGGTTTTTTGCAATTTTAAATTATACGTTTTGAAATTTAGACATAACGCAGGGGCGTTTTATTTAATTTTTTATTTTTGAAAAAGCAAGTTACAATAAAAATAAATATACATGACACTATGATTATATAAACAAAGGGGCTCATCTTATGGATATTTTCATCATGCTAAAATCTTTACACTAAGATCATATTATCAAAGATCAAATTTCACATACGCCCCTATAGAACTTAAAAATATCATCAATACGCCTACAAAACTACTCATATATCACTAATACCCTTATAAAGTCCCTCATATATTATGAATATCCCAACAAAAATCATATCGCAAATACCTAGGGCTGTAAACGGTTTGGATACTGTTTCGATAGTGGTCATATCATAAAGGTAAGCAATAATTTCATTGAAATTTAACAAATATGGTGTTTCAGTTTCTACTTACCATTCCGATTGAAACTACAGTTTAATTTAAATTTCAAAAAATGAAACTTAACAAATACATAATAAATATTCAAACAAACAGGTGTGACGAAGGGGAAGAAGCAATAAACCAAGCAATGAAAGAATACAGCGAAGAGAGGTGGTACAGAGTTTTTCCTCTGACGGTACGGGCCAGCCTTGTGGGGTCGCTCGTGCAGTGGGATAATCCATTGGTTTGCGCCTTGCGAAATTACGTTTTTATCCCTAAGCTTGTCAGACTCGGCCCGTTTCTTGAGCATACTAATTTCGAGTGTGAGTTGATCGAGCCCGAACCGGTTGTGTCGAGTTGATTGATTATGTAATTTATATGTAAAGAGATGTGTATAGGAGTTTATTAGACAATATTTTTGAATATTGATATGTTTTTTTTTACTATTTTTTAATGAATCTTGTATCAGTTATATAAGAGATACACTTATAAGTAATAGAGAAAAGTCTATAGTTGTTGGTTGTAATTGGAGTTATTATATTTACCTTGTTGTTTTTTTTGCTTAAAATTAGGGTTTAAGCAAAAATAAATACTTATCTTCTTGTTGAACCGTTGTAAATAATTAAACTTCTTTTCGTGTTATTAAAGAGACCGAAGTGATATCTGCAAAAAAATAAAAAATAAAAAAAAATAAAGCAAAAAAAAAATGATATCTGCATTTAGTCAAAAATAGAAGGATGTTTTATAAAATTCAAAAATAGAAGGATGTTTTATAAAATTAATTAATAAATACAATTTGAGGGTGTTTGATGCAAAAAGTGGGGGAGGTGAAAAGAGAGCCTCCCACGCCGTCTATTTATATCTTTCTTACCCGCGATTTTCTGTCTCTTTCTTACAGATCAAATCTGTTCCCCTTTTCTTTGATTCCGATAATCAAGCGTCAGATCGCGATTCATTCTTCGATTTTCAGCGAGATTCTCCTTCCTTCGCGATGAATCCTGAGTAGTAAGTGTTCTCTGATTTTCTTTGTTGTTGCTGCTGTGATTTATTTTGATTTGATTGATTGATTGATTGTGGTTAGGAATGTTTGGATTTTGGTTTCGATTGGTTATTTTTGGATTCGTGTTGGAATATCGTTAGATCTCGTGATTTAAGAACTAGTAAGAACGGGGATTAGAAATTAGGTTTAGATTCGATCGGAAACAGATTTGCTGATTTGTTTGATGCCAGGCTTTGGCTAATCAGAAATTGAATCTCGTTGAATTGAGGTGTTTAAGTCATAATCGGCTATTCTCTGTATTTTCGTTTCTGGATGGAATTTGGAGGAAAAAATTGAAAAAAAAAAAATAGAAAAGGGGAAAGGAGCTACAATTATTTTTCCTCAATAATTTTTCTGGCGTGATATCTTATTAGACATTATTTCCTTTCTTGTATGCTGCTGAAATTATTAAGAGATTAATTTCATGACATTCTTTTCTATTATTTTGAAATTTCAGTGATTATCTGTTCAAGCTTTTGCTCATCAGTGATTCAGGTGTCGGAAAGTCATGCCTTCTCCTTTAACTCTCGATACAATAAATAGTTAATCAAACCGATATAAGATAAATTAATTAACCACATCATCAATCGCATTATCTCTTTTAACTCTCGATACAAAATAAATACATCAATTAACATATGATTATCTCTCTAAACTCGATATAGAATCAACGTGCAAGCTAATCAAAACCGATTAGACAAAGACATTAAGAACTGGAGATCTCCAGTGAATTCTCACCATGCCTTTCCTCTCGACGCCTTCCTCCTTCGATCTCCCCTCCTCCGCCGGAGATCCCTCCGGCGCGGCGGAGGGCCGGCTGAGGGAGGCGGAGGAGCGGCTGCGCGAGGCCATCGAGGAGCTGCAGCTCCACCATCAGCGGGGCGGTGTGGAAACCAAGAATCTCCATTTCCGGTGCGATAATCACGGCCCGGACGAGTCTTGCGTCGCGCATGCGGTCGGGAATCTCTGTCAGAGCTTCTTGCTGAGCTATGGAGTTAGAGTAGGAATCGGGATTCTCTTGAGGGCGTTTAAGCTCGCAAAAGGGCAATCTTATTCATCTCTCCTTGATCTCAAGGTAATTCGCCTCATAATCCTTGAATTCTACATGTAATTTACATCCAGTGCCAATAAAGATTGACTTGAGATGAAATGATGAGATCAAAGATCAATTCAGGCATCCAATTGCTCGAATTATTCCTTTTCCTTTTTGCAATTTGATCTGATTCATCATTTTTCTTCATTTTGTTTGCGCTTTAAACAGCAACTAGTATCAGAAAAGGATTTAATAGTGAGAGAAGAAGCTTGCCGAGTTGGATTACTCTTCGGTGGGTTCACAGGAGGCTACCACGCGCTCAGATGCTTCCTCAGAAGATTCCGGAAGAAAGAAACACCATTAAACGCGTAAGGCTTCTTCTTCTTCGTAATATTACAAACAATGAGGGTCTGAATCGCAAAATTTCATTACTTTCTTTTACTTTGGCTCAATTAATTAATGGGATTTATTGAAGGATTGTGGAGCAGAATGATAGCTGGTTCCATTGCTGGCTTGTCTGTACTCGCGCTGGATGGCTCCAGTCGTAGACGCACTCTTGCTTTATACCTATTTGTCAGACTTGGCCAGGTTAATTAAAAAAAATATATATTTATGATAAATATATTTTAGTAATTTATTTATTATTTTTTGTGTAAATAGTGTGCATATAACTCTGCAAAGTCAAAGAATAAATTTCATCTATGGGGAAGCCATTGGAGACACGGAGATTCTCTCCTCTTCTCTTTGGCTTGTGCTCAGGTAAAAAATCAAATAAAAAAAATCATGATACTTATCTCCATTTTCGAACTTTTAAGAAAAAAAATTTAGATTTTTTTTTGTACCATAGGCGGTTAAAATTGTAATTTCAAAAAATATAACTAATCCTTAGATGTATAAGTTTTTTCTTAAATCTGAAATTTTTTTGTAATATTCAGAAAACATAGGGTTTCTTTTGAAAAATTCCCTTCAAAAAATCAAGAAATACTGGTTTTGTGTTTCTAATTATTTCTTTATTCTCACAGGTGATGTACGCATTCGTGATGAGGCCAGAAAGCCTCCCCAAATCGTACCAGGACTTCATCCAGAAGACCGGGCCCGTGGCGGACCCGGTCTACAAGGCGGTGCGCGAGTGCTGCCGTGGCGGACCGATCGACTTACCCTCCCTCCAATCCTTCCTCTCCTCCTCCCTTAACGGGTCGGTTAACGGGTTGAGTGAGTTTATGGATATTATTCCCTGTTCGGTGATTCACCCGGAAACGGGGTCGTGTCTGAAGAAGAATATTAATGCGGGGAGCTCGACGTTCAGGAAGACCTTCCCGCTGTATTTCTCGCTCACTTTTGTTCCGTTTGTTGTGCTGAGACTTCATAAGGTATTATTGGATGTTAAGTTGTTTTTTTTGTGTTATTGTTATTATTTATTTATTTTTGTTATTATTTATTGTTTTTGTTATTATTATTTTATTTTTGTGACTTCACAAGGTGTTGGGTGGTTTTTAATGTTTATATACCGTTTTGATGGAGATTATTTTATTTCGTTCTGTCTGTCTGAGATGTTAATGTGTTTATTTATTGTTTTTTTTGTGTGTAGTTTTTGGAGTCTCCAGCGATGACGTGCTGGCGGGCCCTGATTGGTTCAGTCCGCTCTACCACCTTCTTATCTGCCTTTGTTGCCATCTTCCAGGTATTGTTCCATTCCACAAATCAAATAATAAAAATAAAAGGTAAATTCTCAAAAAAGTCCCTGTATTATACTTAAATTACATAACACCCATAAGAACTTTACTTCCTTTCTTTTTCAAAAATTAAAAAAACAGCCCCTATGTTTTAAGGCATTATATCCATTATTTATCCATTTTTCGTAATTTAGGCGTAGTAACACTGGTACATTTTTGCAAATTTCTCAAAAAAAAAAAAAGAAATATTCTATTACATCCTCATTATTTAAACTATTTAATTAATTAGTTTCCTTTTGAACAAACAGGGGGTGATATGTGTGCACAGGAAAGTAGCCACCAAAGACCACAAGCTTGTCTATTGGGTGGCAGGAGGAATCGCGGCTTTATCCGTGCTGATAGAGAAGAAGGCGCGCAGAGCTGAGCTGGCGCTGTACGTTCTTCCCAGAGCCGGCGATTCCTTGTGGCATATTTTGGTGAATAGACATTTATTGCCGGATATTAAACATACTGAGGTGAATAAAATTACCCCTTTGACTTTCTCTCTCTCTCTCTCTAGAACTCTCTAGGAATCTCTCTCTGAGGTGGTAGATGTGATGATGGTTTGGTATGTTTGGACTTTAGAGGTGAAGTACGTCTTCTGTAACTTTCTCTCTCTAGAAGTTTGTTTTGTTGTGTTGTGTTGTGTTGTGTTGTCAAGGGGTGAGAAATATAGTGATCGTTTTTTTTACGTTCTGTCCTAAAGTTTGTTCTCTCTCTCTCCTCTCTCTCTAGAAGTTGGTGAATATAGTAATGATTTGATTTTATATTTTGAGATTTTGGGAGGGTATTTTTGGTACTGTGATTTTGGAAGGTTATCTTTGATATTTTGAGATCTTGAAGTAGGCTAAATCTGATATTTTGGAACTTGAATTCTTTACTACTATATCCTTTTAATAGTTTTTAACATTAACCAATGAAAATGTGACAGGTGGCGCTATTCTGTGCGTGCATGGGTGGAATAATGTACTTTTTAGAGCACGAGCCAGATACAATGGCTCCGTTTCTCCGAGGCCTGATTCGCCGGTTTCTCGCGTCCAGGCTCAGCAATCCCGATCCTAATTCCGCCCGGAATAACTCTTACACCTACTTGCAATCCCTCGGAATTGAAAGCCGGAATAGTAATTCCAATTCCGGGTCTCAGATCAAGGAGAATAGTGAGAATGCGTCGTTGGCGACTTATAATTTGGAGTCTATTCCTGGACTTTAGATGGAATGGATGACTTGCGATTGATTATTTTTAATTGGAATAAATAATTGTTTGGGTTTGTTTGGATTCGGCGTACTGGATTGTTTGGGTATGAAGTGGGCGGTTGCTTTTATAGAGATTCATTTTATTGATGGGTTTTAGTTGTAATAAATAACAATAATGAGAATAATACTAACAATGTGGAATTGAACAACATGTATGCTGATATAAAAATAACAGAGGAATAAGTTTGCTAGATGTCTTTTTTTTTTTCAATAGCAATCACCCCGCGCTCCGCTTCGGATCGATTTTTTTTTTCAATTTTTTTTGAGAATTTTCTTACAATTTTTGGTATAAATATTTTAATATTATTTTTATCATGTACATGAGTAATATTTAAAATGCTCTTGAATCTCATTTTTACTTTGCAATTTTAATGGTCAATTTACTAATTGAACAAACAATTCTTTTTTTAGACTAATATTTAATATGGTGCTATATTTCTACATGAAGTTATGAAGGACTAATTTATAATTTTAATTAACTTAGTCCTAAACTACTTAACTGTTTTTGGTGTAACAATTTCTTTGTATTCATTTCCTTCCTTTTTTGTATTTTTCATTCTTTTTGGAACTCTAGTTCTTTTTATGAAATTAGATCTAGAAAGAGAATTTGAAATACTATATTCAACAGTCGAAGTAATAATCAGAATCGGCATAAAACATCCATTGACATTTACAGTTTTATCAATCACTGGATTTCTTTCTATATTTTGAGAACTCTCCATAAAAAAATGTGCTTCATTTTGAGGCACTAAATATCAAAATAGCGATATATTATACCATTTTTTCTCTTTTTGAAAATTACTCAGATAATATACCAAGTTTTTTTTTCTCAATTTGGTAATTTTGTAATTTTATGTAAATATTATAATTTGTAGATAGTAATAAACCCAATTTTTAATTCCAAAAATGAGGTGAATATTTAGGGGTGGTACTGAAGTCAACAAAGAAATGCAATTTTTGGGATTACAAGTGAGTTCAATTCAAAACAGGTTACTGGGGTGAAGCATGCAGGTATAAAATGGTTGAAAATTAAATTATGTACCACCTTAACAAAGTTAAAGCATGCATTCAATGAGAAAACAAATCAAAACCATCCCAAAAACAAACAAACAAATAATCCTCAATCAACACAGCATATATATTTCCACACTACCATCCAAGAACTCTCTCTCTCTCTCTCTCTCTCTCAACCCAAAAACCTTTGACCATCTCTCTGAGGATTCCATTAACAAGTTCACAGAAATGGCACGTAGCTTCAATACCCTTCAGCCTACGTGCAAGTTATTGTCGGGAGAAAAAGGCCTCAATACCCTTCTAAACATTTAGCAAATTCTTCCTTATAATATTCTTCCTTGGAAACACAGCTTAGGTTCATAATCATGCAGGAATTGAAAAGTTGGAGTCTCAAATTCATCTTCACTCTCCTCGATATCGTCTGATCTTGTTCTTTGAGAAGGTGGAGCCTCATCTTCATCAGCGCATTTCCGTTTCAGTCCATCATAACAATCATCATCAGTTAGATGATAATCATCATCACTTGGATTCTAGAAAAGGAAAATATTATTATTTTGTTAATTATTTTTTGTAAAAAAGTTTTTTACCATGCAAGGAGACGGAGGAAACCAGTGAACACAACAAGAGTAATCGCCTTTCATATTAACCCCTTTGGTCATTTTTTCAGGCCCTCCTTTAAGCCACTCTTCATATTTTTTCCTTTCTTCTTCGGTCAACGTACTCTTGAAGTCGACCGGACCAATGAAAAGCCTCACCTCCTGGAGTTTCTTGCCCTCAAACTCCTCGAGTTGACCAGCAACATCCCGATCAATGGCATCAACCATGAAAAGCACTTCATAACCCCGCTTCTTGAGATCCTCCAAGACATGAGAGCTCTCAACGGCCGTCTTATTCCAAGACAGGAAAATAATATAATAAATCCCGCTCTGTCCCTCCTTCATGCGAGACAGTAATCCTTCAAGCTGGTCAACTCATCACCGCTCTCGGTCGAACGATACCTTAACAGCTCCGCGATTTTCGTCCTGTTCTGAGAGTCCACACGGATCCCCAGCTTCAGATTCTTCGAAAAAGCCTCGTAAAACTTGTTGTACTCCTCTTCATTCTCAGCGATCTCGAAGAAGAGCTCGAAGCACTTGTTGACGAGATTCTCGCGAATCACCTCCCGAATCTTGTTCCGCTGGAGCATCTCTCTTGAGGTCTTCAATGGCACATCCTCTGAGTCCACAATACCCTTCACAAAACTCAAATACTCAGGAATCAGCTCCTGGTAAAGCCTAACGTTGTCGAGATCCACATGATCACATCTAGATTTCCCTCTTGGAACAAATAAAATCGCCTTAAACTCAAGCCGACCTTTAACAAATGAGAAATGCTTCACAGCAAGAGGCACTTCTCCCACACCGTTAATCAAGCTCTCGTAATAGGCGGCATACTCTTCTTTGCTAATATCTTCTGGTTTCTGCATCCAGATGGGTTTCTGGTGGATGACCGACAACTCGGATCCAGATGGATCTTTTTCGGTGGTTTTGAGGGAGATTTGGTAGCTGGTGAACTTTGAGTACTTCTTCACCAAGGCCTTCAGAAGCGCCTCGTCAAGATACACACACTATAATATAAAAGAGAAGACATAACTATAACAAGCAGTTTCTCTTATGAGATATGCAACCCTAATATTGAACAAATACTCGCTGAACTCTTTTTTTTTTTTTTTTTTTTTCGGGGAGCAATATAGACAATAAATGCACCTACACAAACTACATGCCCCATACCTGATCATCCTTCAAGTACATGGTCACCTTGGTACCCCTATCAAGATTCTCATCGGTAGTATCTCTCGCAACGGAGAATGAGCGGCAGCCAGCCCGAGCCTCCCACACATACTGCTCACCGCTTTTACGCTTGGTAGTTACAACCACTTTCTCAGCGACAAAATAAGCCGTGTAGAATCCCAGACGGGATATCTGCCAAAGGAAGTAGTGCATACTAGCGTCGCAGAGGAGAAGCGCCATCAACATGTTGGTGCCGGGTCTGGCGACAGTGCCGAGCTTGACCAGGTCGCACTTGGTCATGCCGACACCGTTGTCGATGATTGTGAGGGTCTTGGCGGCCTTGTCTGGCACAATGCGGATCTGCAAGACCTCTGGCTCACCGTCCAGCTTGCTCTTGCCTCTCAGCCTCTCCGATCGGATCTTGTCCAATGCCTGCATGTGTGAACAATAAATATATACCCAAATTACATACGAAATTACTCCAACTGATAGATCAAATTCGAAATTAAACCCTGGATCACTCGAACGATGCAACTTATGTATCCCTAAATAACATATATTACAGTAGAAATCCGAAAGCTTACATAGGCAGAGTTCCTGATGAGATCATGAAGAAAGACCTGCTTCTCTCCATTGGTCTCAGCGATTCTGTTGATCGTGCTCAAAAGCTGGTGGATCCCGGGATGGAAGGGGATGGTATCGCTCTCAGCCAGAGCCATGTTACATGTACGGTTTGTTTAACAAAGGACAAGAGCTACTGGGATGGGGCCCGCCTGTCAGCCCTTGATTTTTCGATTCATCTTGTTCAATTATCCGTTGCCGCCAAACCGCTGCTGAGGCTGTCTTAGCTTTCCCCTCGGCTAAAGCCTAAGGTAATATGAATTTTCATTTGTTACCAAAATTTAAATTTTATTAAAAAAGTTCGTACTTTTTATTACAAAATTTTGTTAGTAATTTAGGGCTTGTTTGGCATCCATTTTGTTTTCTGTTTTTTCATTTTTTACAGCTAAAAAAATGGAAACGTGTTTGGCAGCAAATTTAGTCGGTTTCCATTTTTTTTCCATTCTATTACCAAAAAGAAAAAACGGATTGTTCAAAACGAGTAATACTCGTTTCCACTTTCCTGTTACTATTTTTTGCTCTCACCGCCCTGTTAATTATCTTTCAGCACCGCTTATTCTCCTTTCTAATTTAAACTAATATGATCATTTGATTGATTGATCCACTTGTTGTGTTCACCGCTTCAAACTTTATATTTTCCTATGTTTTTATATCAATATTTTATCTTTTATGATCTTTTTAATTTTTATAATGCTGTTTTTTTTTGCAATTAAGATAAGTGGTTTAGGATGAATGATCATTATTGTAGTATATTAAGTATAAATATTTGTTGTATGTTAGTTATGATTTCATCGAACTATTATAAACTGGTTGAGGTCGGGTCCGTCGTGTATAAACAACAAACATAAAATATTAAAATAACATTTTTGTACAAGTTTCTATTTTCAACAATTTAAACTTTTTTGAAAAATATTATATTTGTATGCTGTTAAATTTTTTTCATAGTGCAAAAAGAATGAAGATACTCATTTTTATAAGCAAAAAAACTGTTTTTTGAAAACAGAAAAACAAAAGCAGAAAATAGTTTTTTGTTTTTAAAAAAGAAAATCGATGCCAAATGAGACCTTAGTTCTTTTATGTAGGTAGCAATTGAATATGGGTTGTGTGAGATGCTCAACAATCAAGTGATACATCCATCTGTGATTCCAAAGGACGGGAATTTGTTTCCCGACAAATCAGAACTGGAATCTATTTTTCCAGAAGGAACTATCGACCATTCTGTTATTCCCATTTGTGAAGAGGTATAGGATTAAATTAATTAAAGTTGATTTTATTATTTATAATATAAATAGTAGAATAATACATATTCTATTAAGTTGTTTTTAATTGTAGATGACCAAATGGGGAGAATCGGTAGTAAATTCAAGAAGAAGATTTTCAAATACAATTCGATCTCTTGCAGACAAATATCCTCATGAGAATCTACTTCTAATAACGCATGGTACAAAATATTATTATTATTATTATTATTATTATTATTATTATTATTATTATTATTATTATTATTATTATTTGTTGATTTGTTTTTATTAGTATTATTTGTTGATTTGTTTTAAAGGAGAGGGAGTGTGGGTGTCAGTGAATATTCTGTTTTGGAGAGGAATATATCATTTAATTCATCAGAAGAATTCACTTCTAAGAAATTCAATGTTCTGACAAGAAACAATGAGACTGGCTTAATCTATGCCAATCCAGAATAAATGCTGTGATTTTATGATTTCTTAAATCTTATTTGAAAATATCCTTTTTGTATAAATAATATTTCACCAAACAATGTCTAATAACAATGTGTTGAAATGTTTCTACTGTTGTAAATAATATTTTTAACTTGTTTCCGCACACTTATTATGTAAATAAAGTATCTCTTGCTAGAGTATTGTGCATATTTGACTATGGTTTCGATAAAATCAGCACTCCAAATAAACTACAAAAGTACAATTAAAATTGCATGGATTTGCAATTATAAGTGATAGCACTCCAAAAAATTACAAACAGTACAATTAAAAATTAAAAATTGCATGGGTCTGCAATTACAAGGGATTTCTATTTACTGTATAGTAAATACCTGGACCTTGTCTTTCTCAGAGCCGCATACCTGAGATAAACAATAAAAGATATCACTCAAAAGAAGTTAAATGATAATTAATAAGTATCTAATTTAGGCAAAAAGTGAGAAAAATAATTCAATAAAAAAATGAGAAAAATATTTACCACCGAGGGAACAAAAGGGGCCATCCAATTTGCATCACCAGCATGTACTGGATACCTAATATTTAAGGATAGATACATAAATTATGAAAGTATTTTTCAGAATACAGAAAAATACAAATATTTGGTTAGATAAAAAGAAATAATATTTGTAAAAAACAAATACCGGTTATCAGCCAAGCGATAAATCCCTTGGCCTTCTAATAGAAGCAATCCATGCTGATTGTAATGCACTTCCTGTTTAATAAAACAATAATTTAATTATTATTATTAATAATAATAATAATAATAATAATAATAATAATAATATAAAAATAAAAAATAATAATATAAAAAATTAAATTTTACAAACCTTCATGTTGAGAAATTCTCCTGGCTGGAAGTCCATAATCTTCACAATAAATGAAAAAAAAAAATAAGATTTCAAAACACAGTGATATTTCTAAAACTACTAAATTATTTCTTAAATAACTTTAGTTTTATGAAATAAAAAGAAATTAAATTTTTAATTTGCCTTCCAGGTTTGAAGTCCATAATCTTGAAAAGAAAATAAAAAAAGATAGCAAAACTATACACTGATATTTCTAAAACTAGTCAAATTAGGTCTTTATTTAATTAATTTCAAGTTTCATGAAATAAAATTAAATTAAATTTCTAACTTACATGAATGTTGAAATCATAGGAGGCTATAGGCAATAATTTACGCAATTCAAATATCTGAAAACAGAAAATAATAATAAATAAATAGTAATTTCATACAAATAAAATTTATTTATTATATAATTAATTGAAAAATATATTAATTAAATAATACCTCGCCTGGAGTTTCTAGAAGGGGTTGTTTATCAGTTGAGCTTATTATTATTTCAGGCAGTTTAGCCTCAATTTTATCATACCTTAAATATATAAAATTAAAAATTAAACAAATATTTTTAATTAATTGACAAATAAATACTGTATATAATTAATTAATTAATAAACCTTCGTTCGAAAATTATAAGAGTTGATGGTTCATTAGACTTCACTAAATGTTGTGTGTATGGTGGGAAATATGCATATGAATCCACCTGCAAATAAAATATTTTTTTTATTTTGTTTTTGTAATAAAAAATAAGAATAAAATAAATCTTACAGTTAGTTAGCTTATGGAGAGTCTCAGTTTTCAATTCAACAGAGCCTTGTACCACAAAAATAAGCCTAAAAAAGTTTATAATATGTCAAGAACCATAGAAAAGTATTTTTTTTTTTTGAGAAATTATATAACTTTAGGGTTAAGTTGAAAAACATCAAAAAAGATCTTTCAATATCTTTTGGTGGTGAAGCAGATGAAGAGTCCACTGCATCGTTAAAATACAAAAAAAGAAAATATTAAAAAAAAATTATTATTAATTTAGGGTTAATGGCAAATATATGGAATTAATTAATTAATCTAATAATTTATCTTATACCTTGCATTTTTGTTAAGTACATTGTAAAATGTGAACCAATAGCTGGAGTGATTAAATACGCTCCTAATGTTTTTATCCTAAAATAATACAAAAATATATTCATTTATTATGATAAGGACGGAAATTAAATAAAAAAAATAATAATAACGGGGGTAAAATGAAAAGTACCAATCCGGTAAAGGACTAAATACTTGGCTTTCAGGGGTAATTAAAGCATGATCCTTTTGTAAACACTACGTGTAAAACCAGGTAAGTCTGCAAAAAAATTATGAAAAAAAAAATCAAAATTTGAATGAATTTAGGAGTTAATTGTGCAAGATTGATATGATAGTATTTGAGAAATGGGTTCAATTAAGGGTCTGTTATATAAACTATAGATCCATAATCATGTAAAAACATCCAAATTAAGAAAGAAAAATATATAAAAACAATCATAACAGTCAAAATGCAACAATAATGATAATAATAAAGATAATTATAATAATAAAAAGATGATATTTTTTCATCTTTTTGTACCTTGTAAATGAGAAGGGTTTAAAGTAGGGTTTGTGACTTTCCAATAAAGAGGTTCTTTTGAGTCCATTTCACAACTTGATGAAAAAATTGAGCATGTTCCTTCTTCTTCTCCTCTTACTATTATACCTAAATAAATATGCAAGATAATATAATGCTAACGTTATTATTTTTTATCTTATTATTTATTTCTTTATTTTTGCAATAATTCTTACTGGTACGAGACTTTTATGGCTTACTATAGAACCGGTAGGAATGAAAAGATATTTATTTACGTGCTGTTTTTCTATTTCTAGTAGTTTGGATTAATTCTGCAAGTGCAACTATTTTTCAAGAGCCCAAAAAACTATTAGAGGAACTAAATAGAATCAGGAATTGGAATAAATGATTCATTATCAAACTCTCACTCTCTGAAATTGCAAATACCCATCTTTTGTGGAAATTTTTTACAATTACTAATTGAAGAAGAATTAGACAACAACAACCAAAGATGTTAGACTCATTGAAGCATAAAATTCTCTATTTCGTGCAATTCATCTTAGCTCAGATAAATCCTTTTGAATCCGTTCCAGATTAGCTTATTTCTAATTAGCTTACAAACTTGAGAATTGAATGTACTACTGCGCGCTGGCAATAATATTAAGTTTAATCGAGTGGAAATCCAGATTTGAGTTCTGGCTTTTTTCCATAATTCGGATTTATTTCCACACTACCATCCAAGAACTCTCTCTCTCTCAACCCAAAAACCTATGATCATCACTCCATTAACAATTTAGGACAGAAACAAAACATTTAGCAAATTCTTCCTTAAGAGTGATGCTTATTAAAGTCTTCCTTTGACACGGAGCTTAAGTCTACAAGCTTCCAGGCATCGAAAAGTTTCAGTCAAAAATTCATCTTGAATATCCCGGAATCTTGTTCTCTGAAAAAGTGGAGCCTCATGTTCATCATAACAATCATCACCAGCATCATCACTTGGATTCTAAAAAAGGAAAATATTATTATTTGGTTAATTATCTTTCGTAAACAAGTTTTTTAATTAAATATATATTTTACCATGTGAGGAGATGGAGGAGACCAGTCAATACAGTTACAATCGTCATCCACATCAGACACCTTGGGCATTATTTCAGGCCCTCGTTCAAGCCACTTTTCATAATGTTTCCTTTCTTCTTCGGTCAACGTACTCTTGAACTTGACCGGACCAATGAAAAGTCTCACCTCCTGGAGCTTCTTGCCCTCAAAATCCTCGAGTTTACCAGCGACATCCCGATCAATGTCATCAACCATGAAAAGCACTTCATACCCCTTCTTCTTGAGATCCTTCAAAACATGAGAGTTCTCTACATCCGTCTTATTCCAAGACAGGAGAATAATATAATAAATCCCGCTCTGTCCCTCCTTCATGCGGGTGACATAATCCTTCAAGCTGGTCAACTCATCACCACTCTTGGTCGAACGATACCTCAACAGCTCGGCGATTCTCGTCCCGTTCTGAGAGTCCTCACTCATCCCCCGCTTCAGATTCTCCGAAAAAGCCTTGTAAAACTCGCCATAGTCCTCTTCGTTCTCAGCGATCTCAGAGAAGAGCTCGAAGCATTTGTTGACGAGATTCTCACATATCCCCTCGCGAATCTTGTTGCGCTGATGCATCACTCTTGAGATCCTCAACGGCACATCCTCTGAGTCGACAATACCCCTCACAAAACTCAAATACTTGGGAATCAGGTCCTGGTAAATGCTAACGTTGACAAGATCCATGGGATGGCATCCAGATTTCCCCCTCGGAACAAATAAAATCGTCTTAAACTCCACAAACACACCGTTCATCAAGCTCTCGTAATGGGAGAAGTGCTTCACCGCAAGAGGCACTTCTCTCACACCCTTCATCAAGCTCTGGTAATAGGTGGCGTACTCTTCTTTGCTAACATCCTCTGATTTTCGCGTCCAGATGGGTTTCTGGTGGATGACGGACAACTCGGATCCAGATGGATCTTTTTCGGTGGTTTTGAGGAAGATTTGGTAGGAGATGAACTGTGAGTGCTTCTTCACCAAGGCCTCCAGAAACGCCTAGTCAAGATACGCACTCTGTAATATATAAAAGACAAGACCTAACTATGGCAAGTGGTTTCTTTCTGTTATGAGATATGAAAACTAAATAATAGAAAAAAATTGGCATACCTGATCATCCTTCAAGTACAGGGTAACCTTGGTACCCCTACCAAGATTCTCGCTGGTAGTATCTCTCGTAACGGAGAATGAGCCGCAGCCAGCCCGAGCCTCCCACACGTACTGCTCACCGCTTTTACGCTTGGTAGTTACAACCACTTTCTCAGCGACAAAGTAAGCCGTGTAGAATCCCAAACGGGTCATCCACCAAAGGAAGGAGTGCTTGCTAGCGTCGGCGAGGGTATACGCCCACAACGTCCTGGTGCCGGGCCTGGGGATGGTGCCGAGCTTATTTTTCGGGCCTGCGATAAATTCTAATAGATCTACATGAATACACTTATGTTATATACTCAGACTCATCAACATCTTGAGAGTCTAGTTGATTAATTGCATACTCAATCACTAGTTGAAATCTGAATTAATTTCCATCCGAGCATTACTGTCAGTATGTGGAATTTGAACTTTTCAAATTTACTCCCACTAATTCTTTTGGAAACACTTCTTCCAAAGAGATATAATTTTCGAGTAACAAACACTTTGTTCTAATATTAATTATGGAAGTAATATCCTTTATTTTTCTTAAGATATTCCACAATAAGCACTAATCCGATTAGATGCATGATGCTTCAATTATGTATCATATCCTCAAATCTTGATAAAAGATAATCTGATACACCTACCAGTCCATATCTCATATGGAATCTTTCATAACTGCTTTAGATGAAATTATGTTCAGTATGAACGCAATAAGAGCGTAACCCCAAAAGAAATAGAAGATATATTTGACTCATCATGATCGAACTATATCTAATAAAGTTCGATATCATTATCATGATCATCAAACACTTGGTTCTCGACTCCTCGATCTCATCAAAGAAATTTGATTTTCCAAAGCCAAGTTTTATTCTCTATTTCGTTATTTGTAACTTTTGAACTTTTCAAAATATTCAAATTTATTGTTTCAATAAAGCGATGAAGTAGTTTTCTCGCACCTTCACTCATTGATGAACATACATCACTATGTATGAGAGCCAATAAGTAACTTGCTTTCACTTTACTTTGTGAAAGACGTATATGTCATCTTGTCTAATAAATAAGTTACACATGTTTCAAATGATTCAAAATCAAATGAATTTGAAAATCTATCTTAATGGATTTAATAAATGTTCATCTTATTTAAGTAGACCAAGCGACAATGCTAGATTTAAATTCTTAATATTAATGTTATAGATGGACTTATAATTATTTTGTTCGATAAAACACATAAGGTAATTTTTCTATTCGAACATTTCCAAAGAAAAATGACCTTTAAAATTTATTCTCAATAATAAATTAATGACCATTCACAGTTAAACTCAAACTATAAATAATACAAAATCTATTGTCGACATTAAATAACAATTATTTATGTCGGCGATAAGTCCAAAAAGACAATGTAAATAAATGAGTTACTCGAGAAAATGCGACAACTTTTGCTACATTTGTCACTCATATGTTAACATCATATTTACTCAATTGTCTATAACTTTGTCAGCACATTTTCACAAATGTGTGATTCACATCGTGTATCTAATACACATGATGTGAAATAGACAAGTTAATTTCTATAACAAAAATACTTGAAGCGGTAGTCACACTATCCTTTCATTCCCTTTTTCATATCTTCTTGAGAAATTATGGTTTCTTTCAATGAACCGATTCACTGTAAAAGATACTAATTTCTTACCTAAGGCCGAAGCCTCGGCAACATCTTGCCCTTATCTTTGGGAGTACTTTTTACGTTCCTTTTAAGCACGAGAACATTATTGACAATACTTGTCCATGTTCATGTTAACGATTATTAGCATCTTATGCTATTTGTCCTTTTCAAGGACCTATCGTGAGACATAAATAGATATACTATTCTATTTGAATAATATGCAAAGACTATTATTCTTTAAATATTTCATATAATGGCTCCCACTATTTTTAATCAAATCAATAACCCTTAATTGCATTGATTCGGAAACTTTCAATCTTTGAAGTTTCATAGTGAGACAAGATCCATGTTTCAGTTAAGTCCTAAGTGAGCTTTGGCTCATCGCCTAGAAATTAACTTATTTAGGTAGGAACAATTCCAATTGTATCTCATACAACTCTTGAGCAATATAAGATAAGCATCATATGCCTGACGTATATATCCTATCGTATGCCCCGAGCCCAAGTCCGACTTGATAGCCCAGTTAAGTCAAACCATGTCTAATCTTAGGCAAAATAGTACCCAACACACTCAGCTTTGGCATGACCTATGTTGGCTCCCATTTCCCGCATTCTCTCCTCCTAAGATTGTCCCTACATACCCAGCTTTGGCATGACCTATGCAGGGTCGATCAGAGTATCGAGAGATTTAGACTTATGGAAGGCACTTCATGACTTAATATTATTTAGAGGGATTTTGAATTTAATATAATATATTATTATGTATTCATGAAAGAACATCACATGTACTAATAGAATAGACATAATAATAACGTTATATCATGGCCTTAATCTTTATGAACTAACATAAAGATATCCTAAGATACTTTCATCTCCATGTTGTATATGAAAATCTTATCTCCATATATAGAAATCGATGAACTCTTTCATCGCCATGATGTGTGGTTAAAAATGAACTTGTCATCTTAATGATGTATTCATGATAGATGATGAACTCCTTCATCTCCATGATGGATGTGTTATGCCTAATGAACTCTTTCATTATATCAACACGTATCAAAAATATATCAAATATAAACATAATCATATTATGTTTCGATTATTTAACCATTTATAAATATATATATATAAGGCTTATGAATGCGAATTTGGGGCACGGTCGTCATTGTCAACATTTGACAAGTCAAAAACCAATATTTGATTTGGTCAACATTTGACAAGGTCAACGATCAACATTTGACAAGGTCAACAGTCAATGGTCAATATTTTGACCAGGTTATGATCAACTTTTGACCAATTCAATGGTCAACAGTCAAGGGGTAAACTAGTGTAGTCAACTGTCAACAATTAACAGTCAATACAATCAACAGTCAACATAGTCCACAGTCAACATAGTGGGTCAACAGTCAACTGTCAACATGATCAACATGGTCAACACCTGGTCAACTTTGTCAACACACATTTTCTACACATAAATGCATCATATGCATCTTTTCATGAATTCAGTACATCACATGTAACTTTTCATGAAATAATGCATCACATGCACCATTTCAAAAAGGTAATTCATGGTATGCACCCTTTCATGAAGACACAACTATTCAAGAGGTCGCAACTCTTGCGATTGCACCTTTTCGGTCGTACCTCTTAGTTGCGCATGTCGATTACACCCGTTGGTCGCTTCTCTTGATCGCAACCGTTAGTTGCAACCTATTGGACGTGATATTTGGATCATATCCATTGGTCACACCCTTTAGTCGCACCCTTTGGTCGCACCCATTCGTCGCAACCTTATGGACGTGACATTTGGATCGCATCCGTTGGTCACACCCTTTCGTCGCACCCTTTGGTCGCATCCGTTGGTTGCAACCTTTCGTCGCGTCTTTTGGATGTGACATTTGAATTGCATCCCTTGGTCACACCCGTTAGTCGCACCTTTTGGTAGCACCCTTTGGTCGCACCCTTTGGTCGCATCCGTTGGTCGCAACCTTTCGTTGCGTCTTTTGGATGTGACATTTGAATCGCATCCCTTGGTCACACCCGTTAGTCGCACCTTTTGGTCGCACCCTTTGGTCGTGACCTTTGGATCATATTTCTTGGTCGCAACTATTGGATGCAACACTTGGATGCAACCTTTGGATCGTATCCCTTGGCGGCAACTTTTGGACACAACTTCTGGATCACATATATTCATCGCATCTCTGGAACATAACTTTTGGATCACATCCTTTGGTCATATTCTTTGGTCGCAACTCTCGGATGCAACTCTTGGATCATATCTTTTGGATACAACTCTTGGTCCATATCAAAGTATATTTGAATATTGTACGAATCATTTAAAGTGCAACCATATAATTTCATTAATTATATTTTGTGAAATCTGGTTCATGCATCAAATGCATAGTTTAAATATCAAATATAATTGGGCCGTGCAACCAAACAATTTTGGTCAAATCATGTGCGCCAATATATGATTTGTACTTAACCGGTTTGACCAAATTATGAGATGTATATTAATTAATCATGTTATGTGATGAATTGATCATTATATGAACTCTTTCATAAATATGGTACATCATATGCACATTTTCGTGAGTTAATGCATCACATGCACCTCTTCACGAATCCCCAAACATTCGCATCCTTTCAATTAAGAACATTCAACACTTGAAAACTCTATATGCAAGCCTTATAATTATAAATCAAAATTATAAATGGTATCTAAATAATATATATCTCATATATACCGTCTTAATTTAACCGAAACACGTACGTTGCTCTGATACCACTGTTGGGTCTCGGACGTGCATAACGCAGCGGAAAACAAAAATTATTCGTCCAAAACCCATCCCGAGATCCGTGCGTATCGGTTAAATCAAAGAAATAAATCTTAAAGATACCTTTCGGATTACGCTTAATCCGTGATGCTCAAACCATGCGTGTTGTCCAAGCGCCTCTAAACCGGTTACCGTCCTAACCGATTTTCCGTCCGTCTAGTCCGTCTAGGTCGGATCATGCGGAAGCCATCTACCGCACACACAATCGGTCTCCACCAAAACTCTCAACAACCCGTTCTCATCTTCTTAGGCCGAATAGATCACAAGCGCCGAAAGTACGAACGCCTCTGTCCGTGTCCACACGAACAAACTTCTTAAAACGGGAAGAAGAAGAATATATATGCTAGTAGCTTGTTCTTCTCTTGCACAAGAAAACTCTTTTTCTTCTTCTTATTTTGTCTCACAAAAGATGTATAATTCTCTCATATAATTGCACCCTTTCATTTTGTCATATAAAAGGAAAGCACCCTTTAGTAATTTTGTCACACAAATGTGAAAGGATATTTTCTCTCTTTTTGTCTCACAAAAGAGAATGAGAAATAATGAGAGAGAGAATCATTTGGTACAATGAATTTGGAGCTCTCTATGTCCTTATATAGAGGTGAAGAGTCATGTCTATTCACACTAAAAGAGGTGTATGACATCACTCATCATTATTCACATATCATCATCTAGACTCTTCTAGATTACATGATCTTGTGTGCTCATAGTCTTTATATACATATATATCACATCTTATCACATAAGATGACAATATCTTTTGTAACATTCCTATGCAACTCATCATATAAGTCGCTAGGATTTTCTGCGCCCGTTTCAGTTTGTTCTTTGTGTGTGACCCTGTAGGTTCACTTAATGTTGGCAATAAACTTGACCGTCTATAAATCATGAGCGGACTCTAGCAAGCCATCATGACTACCCAATTTAAGTGAATATCAGTGATCTGATTTACCTAATCAACAATCACGTATTTAGTCCCTTTGTCACGCGATATCTATATCGATCATAAGGCATATAAGACGCCATCCTTATATTAATCGATTAATATTTCTTGATGCCGAATTAAACTGAACAATAACAAATGACATTAATAACTCTTATTAATTCATTTGAGTATGGCCATACATTTCTTCAGTTCAATTCATCAAGAGGCCTAAAGATATCTCTCTCATTTATGAGAGGAACAAATCCCGTCTTGATTGCAGTCATCCTCTACATGATTCATTGTATACCCAATCATAACCGTTATGACCACCCGGTTAAAGGCAGTGTTAGATTATATTAAAGTATAAAATTACTCATGTTGGAAACCGAGACAATCTCAGGTCAAAGGACTATAAATACTTTATGTTACAAGAATCGCTAATGACGTAAAACATGTAGCATTCTTATGGCGGGTCAGTCCAGTATATGGTCTCTAACATATACCTATATTAATGACTTGATAACTATTTATCCATGATCAGTAAAACATAATCATCAGTCAACTAATATACTGGTGTACATTTATAGCTTGTATATAAATATATATATTTATTTATATCCGCAAGTATATTTGTCTCCACAAATATCCTATAAATGACCAGGGACGATTTAGAATAGCATTCATAATACTTTATAGTTTTACTATCAAAGTCACGCACTTTGATGATATAAAGCTGAATTGCATATTCATGGTCTATTTTAATTATATTAAAATAACCTATACGCACATATTATATGAAATATCTTAGAATAAATATTATGTTTGTTATTACAATCCATCATCTAGGTCACAAACACTTTGGCCTAGGGCATAACACCATCACAAGAGACACCCCAAAATGATATATGAATATATATTATTTTCGTCCAATTTTGTGAGACAAAAAAAAAGAGAGAAAAATCCAAAAAAAACCCTTCTCTTGTTATTTCTGTGAGAAAAGTGAAGAACGAATACTAGCATATATCGTTCTCTATCCATTCAAAGGGGTTGTTCGTGTGGATACCGGTAGAGAACGAAGCGAAGTGCGGCGTCTTTGTGATTCGGGTTGAAACCGTGGTTTTGTTTGAATATCGGCTTGTTTGGAGAATCGGTTTGTTTGGAGAATCAGTTCATTTGGAGATCGCTTGAAGATCGGTTTGTGAGACCGGTTAGGTGAAACATACAAAGGATCGGTTTGGAAACCGGTTTGGAATCGGACAAAGAAAAGCGTCAACCAAATTCATTTTGATCATCGCGAATTAAGCGTAATCCGAAGGTACAAAGTTATGAACTTTTCTTTGATTTAATTGTAATTCTTTTTTTTGGATTTCGAATTCGATTTTTATATCGTTTTTGTTTTTCCGCTGTGTTATGAACGGCAGAAACCCAACATTTTTTAGCAATAATTTACCACCAACTTCGGTCTCCAAAATTACGTCTCCCATGCCAATAATTTTGCACAACCCTTCATTTTCCATTCTTACACAACCAAAGTCAGCTTTGGTGTAAGAACTAAAGAATTCACACCTCGACGTGACATGAAATGAGGCGCCCGAGTCTACTACCCATGTAGAATCTCCGGACGTGAGATTGACGAAACGTCGTCGCATACTATTATGACATCGCCATCCGACTCAACCATCGCCGCACTATTTTCTTCACCATTATTCTCTCTTGAACAACCCTTTTTCCACTCTTTTTTCCAAGAATAACATTCCTTCTATATATGACCTAGCTTGCCGCAATGGTAGCATTTAATCACTTTACGGGGATTTTGACCTCCCCTTGGAATTTTCATGGTTCCCCGAACCATATAAATTTCTCGTTTTACTTCTTCCTCGTCTCTCGACCAAATGTGCAACGGACCCCGAATAGAAACCTTTTTCCTGTCGTCGAGATTCTTCATTAAGCATGCTATCTTTTAGCATGCTTAAGTTTACCACCCCATCGGGTGCTGAGTTGCCGAGCGATACGACAAAAGTATCACAATCGTCCGGCAAAGAGCTCAACAATAATAGTGCTCGAACCTCGTCATCCAAAATCATTTTTCTAGTGGTCAATTGGTTCACACAATCTTGGAACTTGCTCAAGTGTTCCGACACCGAGGTTCCGCCCGTGTAATTTAAATGCACGAGTTTTCGCATTAAAAACGCCTTATTTTGAGTCGTCTTCCTCTCAAATAGGCTTTCTAATTTTTTTCATAACTCATGTGCATTGGTTTCCAATGACACGTGATGAAACACGCTATCATCAATCCATTGTCTTATTAAAGCTACTATTTTCCGGTTGGATTTAGTCCAAACATTATCGGCCGTACCTTCGGGTTTCTTTGTGTCTCACTCTATTGGGTCATATGCATCTTTACAAAATAATAGATCATCCACTCGAGGTTTCCATAACGAATAGTTTGTGGAATTCAATTTGATCATGGTACCACTACTACTCCCTCCATTTGCTCAATATAAGCTTAGACACCGACAACCGTTGCTCTGATACCAGTTGTTGGAAAAATAGGGTTGTTGGGAAAATAGGGGTGAAACACGAACAAAATCCTCTCACGGGATTTTTGTCGAACACCTTGTGTGCGCTCTTTATGCTAATATCACCGATCAAATTACAATCACAAACCTCACCCAATCAACACAACAACAAAGAAACAAATCCAATGTAACAAGAGAGACAAGATTTTAAGGAAAATTCTTTGTATTATCGGTATCGTACCATTCCACTATTACAAACAAAAAAAATTTCTTCTAAAGTTTATACACAAACTCTAGACTACACAACAACATTTGCTATCATCTTGATGAATTATAAGCATGTGAAATGAGTTACCAACTAAAGAAAAAGATTGCTCGAAGAAAAAGATGAAGAGGCTTCCACCATACCGGTTTCAACGAACTGATGATATGGATACTCTCTACAAGGCCAGAGCGTTCCGATCACTTGTCTCTCCTCTCTATCACTCTCTCCTTCCTTTTCTCTCTTTTTCTTATTGGCCAAAACCCTAGCTTTTGGTCTCCTTCAAAAACACACAACACACACGCACAAGTCAGGGAGAGAAAAAAAGAAGAGTCCCTTGACCCTTTTCAATGTATAAAAGCCACATTACAAAATAGCCCCTCTAATATTTATTATTACAAAACTTATATTAAAAGGCCCAAATAGATAACAAATTATTAGGTCCATTGAGGAGGGAGCCCAACAAATACATATCTAATTTATCTAGATTCAGATATTCTACATTGTATATATGTTTGAAAGAAGGCGGTTTTACTCCATCTACATTTAGATATCCGTATAAATATTTATATTCGTATTCAGTAATATCTGAACCGAGTTCGTATTTGAATTCATATTTATATATATATATTTGGAAAAGTAATATGGATACGGATATGATATAATCCTATCCAAACCGTTTATTCACCCTTACATTAGGTTTATGCGAAGCTTAATTACAATAAAATACACAAAATATAATTTTCCTTACATTTGGTGTATGCTAAGCTTAATTACAGTAAGACACACAAAATATATTTTTTTATATGTATTATCTTCCATTCATAATTAAATGTATGGAAAAAAATAAACCTCACGACTTCACAAAAGTAACTCACCTCACATGTATACCACGCGATCATCCAACTTATTTTAAAAAAGACATGAATATACTTAGAAATTTGTTATTATAGAAGCAAAACCTCTTCTAGAGAGGATCTTTGCAAATTAAAGATTAGTTACAAAATTATCAAATTTTAACTTTTTAAGTTGAAACTCTTTTCTTTGATTTTGTAAGATTCCATATTTTTTCTTAGAAGGAACGTAAGATGAAATAAATTACTTGGAGGGGCTTTATACAAAAAGTAAAAAATGATTTTGCTCGTAAAAAAGGTCTTGTATCTGGTACATTAGGACATTTTTTAATACTATAATGTACCTTCCTAACTCCCAAAGATAAAAAAAGTAATATTTTTTATGTGTTTAATTAACACAGTTTGATTAATTTATTTGTTTTCTTTTTTGCCAAAACTTGCTAATTTGTATAGTAACGTATTTAAATTTGATAGAGATCCAAGTTGGAATAATAAATATCGCATTTAGCTTAATATTAAACAAATCTAACGTTACTCATTGCTTTTCTATACACTTCAGCCGGCTATGAACTCATTGCTGGTAGGTTGTCTAAGAAAAATAATATACCTTTTTATTGTATGTCGGGTAAAAAAAGAATAAGTTTTCCAACTATCAGATTCTTGTTGCGTTTGGACTTTTGAAGGGTGGGCGGATGTTCCTACAGTCTGGCTTTTGTCTCGTACCCACCTGTACACGCCCCGTACAGATATCTGGATGAAATCAAGCAACTGTATTTGCCTAAAAATATGCATTCTCTACTTCCATTTGGTTGTGAAAATGTCTAAATATGGGATCTGCTCTGCCGTCCTCTTCATTCTATTCCTACTATTTATATTCTTGCCAACTCTCTTGTGTAGCAAGTCAAAATTAGCTTAAAACCACATCAATCTCCTTTCTCATTCATACCCTACCCCCCGCCCCCAACAAACACACACCACACACACAAAAAAAAGATGGCTACTGACATGAAGGATGCTTCTGTTGTTATTGTGGTAAGTCAAGCTAGCAAGCTGAGCTATACTAACCCTAGCACTAACTCGCTGAGTCCTGATCTTGAAGAACAACTTATTCCTGATGCGGAAAAACAATTGAGTCATGAGCAAGAGCTCGATGGCTGTACGACATTAAAATGGCTTAAACGCATCACAATAGTGATGGTTTTCCTGGCACTAGTCGGCTTGTTTACGATACCTGATAACTCTTTTTCTCCATCATTCATCACGTACACATACGCATACGATACGTTGCTTTTACACATCTACAGTCAGAGCCTCGCAATACTTATCACGTGGGCTTCAGCAGTGCCAGCTCTTGGAAACTCCATCTTTTTTAAGGTCTTAATGTGGGGATCTACCGTCCCGTTATTTGTCTGGGTCATGTGTTTCTTCTATATTATGTTCTCACCTCCAAACTTGAAGTTTCTATTGACGACTTTAATTTGAAGACTCGGACCTCCTCCATTCTCGATCAATGCCTCGTCTTCCAAATTCTAATATTTGTTTTTTAATTCTCAATCAATATTTGATCTTTCTGTTCTCAATTAATGATCGGTCTTCCCAATTCGCGTAAAGTCATGTCATGTATAACTATTCCACAAGTCATATAATATGTAAATATTATTCTCATATATAAAGAATTAACTCTTCGCTGATTTTATTATTATAATCTAATTTTTACTATTTCTATTTGCATTTTTTTTTGGCATGTAGACACTATTCATGCATATAATTTTCTTGCGCGTCATGACTGTCGGAAAATCTTTGTATAATGTGTTACTTTAACATTTTTTTTTCAATTCCGAAAGGCTTCCATGCTTTACCCTAAAAGAAAAAGAAAAGAGAAAAATATTTTCTTTTTTGTCATTCTATTCTTTCTTTTCTTCTAATACCACATACAAAATTCCAGCTCAAGGAAAAAAGAAAAGTAGTTGAAACTACAAACCAATAACTAAAAGGGAAATAGAAAATCACGAAGGAGTACTTTAGCGACCATGTAACGATAGATTGAAATTATATAATATTTTCTCGCGTTTCTATTTACGCTATATACTGTTTTTATTTTTTTTAAATATATATTGTTTACTGAATGATTTTTTATATACTGTTTGTTTTCAGTTTATATGTTTTTATATACTGTTTTTAATTTTTCAAATATATACCATTTTCACCGAATGAAATTTTTATATATACTGTTTGTTTTCAGTTTATATGTTTTTTTTTCAGTTTTTATATACTGTCACTACAGAATCGCTACATGGTCCGTCGCGCTATAAACTCCCTAACAAAAAAAAAACTTATAGATAACCCCTGATCAACACGAAATCCGATCATGGAAAGAAATTACAAATACACTCAAAATATAGCAACAGTCAACTAGAACTGGAGCCGTCCAGTCCATTATGAACTAGAGCTGTCCAATTTTTGGCGTTTCACTTGAGATTGTTTAATCCAAATTCCAATCAATCCAATCCTCAGTTGTCCCTTTGGATTTGCAACTTTTCAAAATTATTGAAACTTTAATTTTACATATATGAACATAATTATTTTTCTTTTCCGACATTAGAAAATAATTATTTTTCATAGGCTCAACATAAAAGAAAATTACACTTCTAAATGATACATACAATACTTTTTCTAGTTTAGTTTTGTATATTGTTCTTTGAACCGTTGGTGTGCTATGTTATTATCGATTGGTCAAAATGATAATTGTGGCATTGGAGATTGAAATATAATTTCAAGAACCAAAATAATAATTTATTTAAAGTTCGAGAACCAAAAGAGTATTTGGTGCAATGTTTTTCTAGTTTCTTTCATCTAATGAATCGGCATGCTAAAAGGTGCTACCAGATTTTTGTGTTTTATTTCAAACTTTTAGTCAATGTATTCGTTCAAAAAAAAAAAGAAAAGAAAAGATTGAAAAAAGGATGTTTGATTTTTTTCATAAGTTTTTTGTACTTAAACTCAATTTACCATATTGTTCTATATGAATCATCAATTACATCTAGTTTATTAGAGTGCCATTGTTTCAAGCTTTTTGCATATTGTGTATAGTGATTAAAGCCCAAACTTTGACCCTTGTGATTGTGATCAAAGGGTCAAAATAAATTGGGTGACACGGCTTTCTATTGTGCAAGTGTTGCACAAAATGGGGTTTAGGATTATATATTATCAGAGGATTATTCGCGCGCGTTGCACGAAATTGAGGGGAAATTTTTGTTATATTTCGAAGGTAAACTATTTTACTATGTCTTATAAAGTTTAATGAAAATGTTACTGCTAAGTTTATTTTAATTATCAAAATCAAGAAAAACCTCTTCTAGAGAGGATCTTTGCAAAATAAAGATTAGTTACAAAATTATCAAATTTTAACTTTTTAAGTTGAAATCTTGTCTTTGATTTTATAAGAGTCCCTAGTTTTTCTTAGAACGAAGTTAAGATGAAACAAATTACTTGGTGGTGGGGTTTTGTACAAAAAGTAAAAAATGGTTTGCTTGTAAAAAATCCAAAAAGTAAGAATGAAATGATATAGGTTAAATCCTAATTCCAAGAAATCATGATCACATGGTCCAGCAAAAAGAGGTGACGTGGCTAACTCTTGGAAGAGTACTGTAGTTGTTTTAGGATTATATACATTACAAGCGATAATTGGGCTTTGCGCAAAATTTTCATAATCTTTCGTTATTTGGGTTGTAAATGCTAAATTGTGTACATATTGAACCGAATCTGAAACTGCGTCTTCAAATAGAAATCAGATCTAAATTTTCTACCGGATTGGTAATATCCCAATTTGAATAATTGTAAAACAAAGTATCTGTTTGACCCAACTTATCAAAAATAAATATCTTTTATAGATTAAAGATAATACTTTATTGTTTTGCAATAAATAAAAGCAATTCATAATCTATATTGCACAGATACTGGTATCGTATTGATACGATACGGATACGGCGATATGAAAAATATAAAAAAAAATCTAGATAAAAATACGATAATTTTATATATAATTTTATTATTTATTACTTATATTTTGTATACTTAATTTATACTGAATATACTAAGAAATTTGTTATTATAGAAGCAAAACCTCTTCTAGAGAGGATCTTTGCAAATTAAAGATTAGTTACAAAATTATCAAATTTTAACTTTTTAAGTTGAAACTCTTGTCTTTGATTTTGTAAGATTACATAATTTTTCTTAGAAGGAACGTAAGATGAAATAAATTACTTGGAGGGGCTTTATACAAAAAGTAAAAAATGGTTTTGCTCGTAAAAAAAGGTCTTGTATCTGGTACATTAGGACATTGTTTAATACTATAATGTACCTTCCTTACTCCCAAGGATAAAAAAGTAATATTTTTTATGTGTTTAATTAACACAGTTTGATTAATTTATTTGTTTTCTTTTTTGCCAAAACTTGATAATTTGTATAGTAAGGTATTTAAATTTGATAGAGATCCAAGTTCGAATAATAAATAGCATATTTAATCCTAATTAAACTGCATATAACTCTTATACAAAAATTAATTCGATTGATCAATACACGTGGCTCTGGTGCCACTGAAAGGAAACGTGTAATCGCAGAAACACAGCGGAATTAAAATTTTACCCGTTTTTTAACCGAGGATCCGTGTATTATCAAATAAATTAGAAAAATAAATCTTATTTATACCTCGGATTCAGCTAATCCGGTTTGTAGGGTTTCGCGATTCGTCTCCAAACGATCTCCCTACGTTTCCTTGCGGATCTGATCACGAAAAGGCGCTACGACTCCGGCACCGTCCTCTACATGTATCCACACGCGACTAACTCGTTGGAGGAGAAACCGAGAATACTTGATCCGGTTTCTCTTTCTCTCTCTCTCTTTAGGCGGCTAGGGTATAGACTGAATTTTTCCCCTAATCAGATGAATCTTTCATCTATTTATAGCATCTAATGCTCACACCTCTTCACCTTCCTTTTGATTTTCTGTGTCCAACTGAGTTAGTTATGCTTGTGTGCGACCTTGTAGGTTCATTTAATATTGGCAATAAACTTCATGTTTATAAATCGTAAGCAGCCTCTAGTACGATGTTATGATTACCCAAATTAAATGAATCATACTTGAGCATAACCTATACATCAATTATGTATTTAGTCCCTTTGTTAAACAATATTTATATTGATCATAAGGCATGGTTTTATGTCATTCTTATTATGATCAATTCTCTTTCCTGAATTATAATCAGACTGAATAAATTTTTAAAAAAATATTAACAACACATGTTAATTCTTTCGTATACGGCCGTGTATTTTCCTTCAGTCTCAATTTATCAGGGGGCCCTAAGATATCTCTCTAGTATCCAAGAGTAATAAATTCTATCTTGATCATTCATATTCCAAATCATGGTTTACTAAATACCCGATCATAGCTTTTATAATTATCCAGTTAAAGACAACGTTTGACTATGTGAAAGTATAAAGATATACATGCAGGAATCTATGATGACCTCAAGTCAAAGGACTACTCATACATTAGATGATGAGAAAACACTAATGATATATACCATGTATATTCTCATAGTGGGTCGATCCAATATATGTTCTCCAACATATATTTATATTAATGAATTGATATTAAATATCCATGATCAGTAAAATGTGACCATCATCCAAATAATATACTAGTCTATATATATGATTTGAGTTTTTCATATATGTTTGTCTTACAAACATCTCATATATGACTAGGGATAATTTAGAATTGTATTCATTTGCTTTACAGTTTTACTATCAGAATCACATATTCTGATGACGTATAACAGACATACATATTCATGGTTAATTAATAATCAAATAACCTTTATGCACAATTATTATATGAAAAAATTTATGAGATAAAACATCTAATACAAAAATATAATGTCTGATACATAATTTGTTTCCCACACGGCAAAACAGTTTGGTCTAGGGCATTATTACTTTCAGGAGCTTGATATAGGGGTGTTCATTCGGTCGGTTCGGTTCAAACCGAATCGAATAAGGCCGAACCGAACTAAACCGAACCGAATAAGATTTGAACCAAACCGAACCGAATAAAAGTTGAACCAAATTTTGAACCGAACCGAATAAACCGAAATTTAATTCGGTTTATTCGGTTGAACCGAATTAAAAATGATTCCAAACAATATTAAGTCAAAATTAATATTTGTTAGACTAACTAATGATTATATTAATTAATATTAATATGCACAATCTAAAAATTATGATTAAATTATTATAAATTAACAACTTAATATATAATTCGGTCGGTTCGGTTTAATCGGTTTTTTCCCAACGAAAACCGAACCGAACCGAACTAACCGAATAACTCAAATTTTTAAACCGAACCGAACCTAATCACCCGAACAACCGAACCGAATTGACCGAAATTAACCGGTTCGGTTCGGTTACCGAATGAACCGAACCGAATGAACACCCCTAACTTGATAGGAATAATTCATATAGATGTTTATCTACTATCTTGTATCTTATTTTCTGCATTTTAGTCAGTATTTTTAGTAGTTTATTTATGTTTTAACCTAAGATCCAAGTTACTGTCAGAATCATATGTGATTGCAGAAATTATAGCAAAAATACTAAAAAGGATGCAATAAAGGCACAAGGAGCCTAGGAAGCGATTAGAGAAATCATCATACCGAGGTCCCACCTGCGACGCGATATCACTCGACCCATCAGCACGGACCACAACGAATTGCTACTTAAGAGGAGCGGCTTGAAGGCATCCAAACTAGGAAAGAAACACACAAATGCTGGAATCACAGACTGATTGATTGGAAATTTAAGAAGAGATCTGGCAACACCAAGCAGACTTGCTCGAGAAGGAGCAGATCTGAAAAGGAGTAATCTACATTAATGGTGAGAAGATTTACAAAGATATTCGAGAGATGCTACCTGCCATTTGGAGACGCTGGAAACCATAGAGGTATCTCCCCTATAAAAGACCCTTTGACGGGATGGCTAAAGGGCGGATCAATTTGAGAGAAAAAGATATAAATACTCTGAGAGAGAAAGAGATAATAGTCTCGTTAGTTACGCGTAGTGACAGTCTGCGACTACGGACTTAATTTTAGAGAGAGAGATGTTTCATTTCTGATCCTCATGTATCTTGGTTTTAGTTATCGTATTATGTATTGTAACTACCAACACTTGGACCGACGAGACATAAGAGTAGCCGGGACATCGGAGTGGAGCAAGGAACACCACAGATGTCAAAGGGTACATACTCTGGTCAGGTATCCTGGAGGTGTGAGCACATCGATTCACTGTGAAACCCGGCTTCGAGATATCAGTGTGGATCCCTCTCACTAGCATTAATAAGAAGGACAATAAGAGACAATAGAAAGAAATACTAAGGAGATATACGAAAACACCAAGTGCTAGACCGCTTTCTACTTAGACAATCTTCATATCACCCCCCCTGCGCGAGCAACACGAGCGTAGGACCTTTCACTTTATTTTATTTACTCTTTCTCGCACAACTAACTAACCCTTAGATTAGATTTGGATTACCAATAGGTAGCTAATCCAGTACTTCACCTTTGGCCTCCATGTGGATCAATAACCCAGCTTTACTACATCATGAGGTCGTGAGCGCGACCAAACAAAGTGAAACTGGGGTTCTAAATTTGAATTGAGAACCATTCTTTTTGTCTATACACACCCGACAGTTGGCAGAGCTCCACAAAACCATTACTAACTTTTAAAGCTGATATTACCAAACCTTTTGATACTATAGATTGGGAATTTATAATAGAAGTACTTAAAAAAAGAGGATTTCAGAAAAATGGATGGCATGGATTTCAAATAGCATACTAAAAGGATTTACAAAAATACTAATACATGGTACAGCCGGTAAAACAATATATTCTAGACGAGGAATAAGACAAGGAGATCTTTTATCTCCTTACATCTTCATTATGCCAATGGATGTCCTTGCTTCAATCATCCACGAGCTATCACAGAAAAACTTCATTACTCCTGCAATAACGAATACTCATCCATTGCTATTGTCAATGTTACAGAATGCGCTAGGCGCTAGTCGGGCGGTCGGGACCATCGAGGATTAATCGGGGATTAATCGGAGATTAATCGGACCTAGGCGGATTTATATTTTTTAGTATTTTTATATATTATATATAATTTTTGCGTTGAATTATTTATACTATATTTAATAACATTAACACAACATACAAAATATACAAATACGGTTGACACCACCAGTAAATTTATGGTGGCAAAGCTTGCATTGCACTCTATCTACATTGGGTAAATCCCTGAGAAAACCATAATTCCATCCAACGTCTCCTGAACCTCTTTTCAAATTGGCGTCTGATACCGGTTCGGATGCGGATGCAGCCGCAGGAGCGGATGCGGGGGGCGGACAATTAGCCATAGTTGCTGGAGTTGCACCGGTACTAGCCATAGATGAACTAGAACTAGAAGCCATATGAAAAACCTAATTATAAAACAACAAAAATAGATACCCTAATTAAACCGATTGGAAAGAATATCACAAATTACATAACAAATTGGAAACAATATCACTAATTTCAGTTAAGAAAAAGTAAAATCTTAATCCAAAAAAATTTATACGAAAAATGCAAAAAAAAAAAAAAATGGAGCTGACTTACCTTTTGAAGGTGGCGGATGGAGTGGAGATGAGGGCCGGCGACTGGAGGTGATTGGCGGAGGAGCTGGACGCGGCGGCTGGTGGCGGCTGGCGCTGGCGGCTTGCGTTTTTCAGCTTTTCTTACAGAGAGGAAGGAGGAAGAAGAAGAACAGAAGACTGGCGGAAGAAAGAAGAGAGAAGGAAAGGGGGAAAAAATGAAGAAAAAATTGGGCCGGGCCAAAGAAAAAAAAAAAGAAAAAAAGGGGGAAAAAATGAAGAAAAAATTGGGCGGGCCAAAGAAAAAAAAAAAAATTGGGCCGGGCCGACACACAAAATGGATCTTTTTAGGCGGGCTGGGCGGGTCTGGGCGGTCGTTGGGCGGACAAAACGCACAGAAGACCGACTAGCATAATTTCTAGGCGTTTTTCGCCCACCTAACGCCTGGGCGGCGCCCAGGTGGCCGCCTGGACCGCATTTTAGAACATTGGCTATTGTATGCTGATGATGTGATCTTCTTCATGAAACCAGATATACTCCAAATAAAAAGGTACAAATTCATACTAAACATCTTTAGTAAAGTGTTTGGACTGAACATAAATTATAATAAATTGGAATTTGCATTGACCGCAACAAACAATATTTCACATGATGAATTGGAAAAAGTAATTGGCTATAATATACACACTATTCCTGATTAAGTATCTAGGATTACCCCTATCCGACCAAGGTTTGCAAAAGCAACATTATATGCCAATATTGGACAAAATATCAAAGAGACTATATCAGGTTGGAAAAAAACAATATGCTGGCGGAAAAATAATTCTGATCAATGCAGTACTTTTAGCAATCCCAATATACTTTATGTCAGTTTATAGAATGTCGGAATGGTTACTCACAGAAATAGATAAAATAAAGAGAAAATTCCTCTGGAAAGGAAATAATGACAATCTAACAGATTACTCCTTACTTAACTGGAAGGAAATATGTAAACCTAAAGACTTAGATGAGATGGAAATACTTAATATTGACTTAATGAATAAAGCACTACTTATGAAATGGATATGAAAATTTCACCGACCAAGTATAAATAGCTGGAACTCACCGATTGCTAGAAGCACAACAATCACCTATCCTACATCAGACGCCACAACCAATGCAAAAGCCTCAAAGTTATGGAAATATTGTACCACCTTACTTGAGCAATTCTACCTGACCTCAGAAATAAATGTAAAAAATGGAGGAATTTTTTTGAATAGTAGCACTATTTTGAAGAATAATTAATCAGATAGCATGATTTTCAAAATATTTGGGTAGGTAGCACTTCCGCCAGACCCTCTGGCGGAACTGAAGTAGTTCCGCCAGAGGGTCTGGCGGAACTAGGGAATTTTTTTTTTTGCTAATCTCGGCCATTTGGCACCCTTAAACAGCCTTAATTAATGAAAAATGCTAGTTCCGCCACTGGGTCTGGCGGAACTAGGTAAAATTTATTTTTGGCCCAATTTAGACGGTGAAATTGGCCCAAAAATGACGAAAATATAGGTTCCGCCAGACCCTCTGGCGGAACTATCTAGTTCCGCCAGTGGGTCTGGCGGAACTAGACATTTTCCCAACTTACAATCTGACCCAAAAAGTTCAAAAAAATGGTCTAGTTCCGCCAGACCCTCTGGCGGAACTAGCTATTTTCTAGCTAGTTCCGCCAGACCCTTTGGCGGAACTAGCTAGTTCCGCCAGTGGGTCTGGCGGAACTAGACCATTTTCCCAACTTACAATCTGACCCAAAAAGTTCAAAAAATGGTCTAGTTCCGCCAGACCCTCTGGCGGAACTAGCTATTTTCTAGCTAGTTCCGCCAGACCCTTTGGCGGAACTAGCTAGTTCCGCCAATAGGTCTGGCGGAACTAGACCATTTTCCCAACTTACAATCTGACCCAAAAAGTCCAAAAAAATGGTCTAGTTCCGCCAGACCCTTTGGCGGAACTAGCTATTTTCTAGCTAGTTCCGCCAGACCCTCTGGAGGAACTAGCTAGAAATAGCTAGTTCCGCCAGTGGGTCTGGCGGAACTACCCACTGCGCTTTTTTAAACCCGAATTTAAATCTGTCCGACCCTCATTTTAACCCTACCCGTCCGTTCGAAAAAAGAAGAGAAAAATTTGGGGGCGAAATTTCATGCGATTTGAGAGGAATTAAAGGAGAAAGAGAATTAAAGGAAGAGAAGGAGAAGTTAGAAAGAAGAAGAGATATGTAAGTTATTTTGTTTGATTTTGAGTTTTGATTAGTTATTTTTGTTGAAATAAGTTTTGATTGAGTGAAATTAGTTGGAAATAGGTATGGATTAGTGAGATTAGTTTGAAATTGGTTTAAATAGGTTGATAGTATTGAAATTTGTGTGAATTTTTGTTGATTTCTTTAGAGAAAAATAAGAACAAGAAGAAGAAGAAGAAGAAGAAGGAGGAGAGAAGAAGAAGGAGAAGAAGAAGAAGAAGAAGAAGGAGTAAATTTTTTGTCAAATTTATTCGGTATGAAAAAAATTTATAATTATTTTTTATTACTTAGTTATTTTAAAGAAAAATATAATATAAATTTATTTAGTAATATATTTATTTATAGTAATTGTGTATGGTTTTTTTTAATATATACAATTTTTTGTATTAAAAAAAATAGAATGAAGCAATTTGTTTATTTTTGTGTTAAATAGTATGTTTATTTAGTTATGTAAAAATATATTGTTTAGTTATTATTTATATAGGGATATTTTTATCAATTTTATTCGGTATGAAAATATTTAATAATTAATTTTCAATATGTAGTTATTTTAAGAAAAAAATATAGTATATATTTGTTTAGTAATATATTTATTTATAGTAATTGTGTATGTTTTTTTTAATATATACAATTTTTTGTATTAAAAAAAATAGAATGAAACAATTTGTTTATTTTTGTGTTAAATAGTATGTTTATTTACTAATGTAAAAATATATTGTTTAGTTATTATTTATATAGGGATATTTTTATTAATTTTATTCGGTATGAAAATATTTAATAATTAATTTTCAATATGTAGTTATTTTAAGAAAAAAATATAATATATATTTGTTTAGTAATATATTTGTTAGGCTTTTATTTTTGACTATATAGTATTATTCCTATTAAAAAAAAGAGTGAAGTAATTTGTTTATATTAAAAAAAGATTGAAGTAATGTATTTATAGTAATTGTTTAATTATTATTTATATTTAAAAAACAAAATTTATATAGGGATGTCATCTAGGGGCGGATCTAGTCGTGCGGATCGGGGGAAGGCTCCTATAGTTGAGCCAGAAGGTCCGGTATATCGTCCGCTGAACGAATTCCAGGATGATCACAGAACCGTATGTTTCAGCCAACCGGACAACACCAAGGCTGTAGCGAAAGGGGGTTTCCGATACAGGCAACATCATATTAATGTATTGTATATAAAATTATTTCTATATATCTATTTATTTAATTATGTAAAAATAATGTACTTATATGTTTCGTTTCCGCAGGTGCCATGGAATGTTCAGTTCGAGCCATATTTTGCGAGTGCGTGTTTGTTACAAACGCAGAGAATCGGTTATATACCAATCGATGGGATACTGATAACCGCTCTGCAGGAACGGTGGAGAAAAGAGACACATACGTTCCACATGCCGCACGGAGAAATGACCATAACGTTAGAGGATGTTTCATGCTTGTTGGGGTTGCGGGTGGATGGCAAGCCCCTTTGTGTGAAGAACAGCGGTATTAATTGGGCAAATAAAACCGGGGAACTACTCGGAAAAACACCCCCTCAAGAGATGTTCAGAGGATCAGGAAGTAAGAAAAGCAACGTGTTGGTTAAAAAAAAATGGTTCATGGAGAATTTTGCCGATTTGGAGTGTGATGCCCCCATATTACGAGTCGAGCAATATTGTAGAGCTTACATGATCGGATTTTTTTCCGACATTTTATTTACGGATCCGAATGGGGACAGTTATTCGCTCATGCCGCTGGTACTTTTACAAGAAATGAATAATTTGCATGAGTGGGCATTTGGGAGTGGGGTACTTGCATACCTGTATAGAGAGCTGTGCAAAAGTACATGTCCTGATCGGAAAAATATGGGAGGTTGCATCTTATTATTACAATTATGGGCTTGGCAACATTTTGCGACCGGAAGACCGAGAGTTTCATTGAACCCGGCAAGATTGAATATCTACGACGATCCGGATTACAATGATACGGTTGGCATGCTCTGGAGAGATGCAAGAGTTAAAGAGGATCCGTCGACTACTCATTTGTGGGCGAACCGCGACATGTTAGACAGCATCCCTCAAAGTGATATCTTTTGGGCACCTTACGAACCATACCGCGATCGGCTACCGCCCATTTGTCAAGAAGAAAGAACTACGGCACTACTCAGTGTGCCGTTGATTTATTTCTGGATCGTCGAGCGTTATCGTCCTGAGAGGGTGATGCGACAGTTCGGGTATCGGCAAAAAATACCCCCGGAAATACCTGAAGCCGACAAAATTGCCGACAAAGAATTACGCGACCTGACGAATTTTAAGTGAAACGATTGGCGTAAGATTCACAAGAATTGGATTACACGTTGGAACGATAAATGGTATTGGTATTCGCAAATGGATCCCCTGGAGCCGTATACCCCTCTGGATTATGATGGTTACATGAGCTGGTATTGGCAGAATTCTGATCCGTTGGTGCAGAGCACCATTTCGCACGGTTCGAGCACATACCGCCCGATGGTCCCCGAAAAAAGATTAGCGGTAAATTTTTGTAATATTTTTAAAGTTAAATTTAGAATTATAAATTTTTTATTTTTTTTAATATTTTAAGGCACAAACTGCCATGGAGGGAGCTCGCATAGGTTTCAGAATGCTCCGAGAATTTGGTGCAAATATGAGGGCGGAAGTAAGGGACGGCGTCAGAAAATGGTTGGGATGCCAAAAACTAATTTGTACTCAGCTTAATGAGTATCCCGGCGATACTGAGTGGGAGGTGCTCAACGAACCGAGAGCAGATGCGGGAGGAGAGGAAGGAGGAGAAGACGTCAGTCAGCTCACTCAGATGCAGACTCGGAACCAGGCGAGAGGGAGAGGAAGAGGACGCGACCGTGGTGCACGTGGCCGTGGTGCACGCGGCGGAGATGTTTAGGGTTTATGTTTTGAGATTTGGACTACGTTATAGTTTATGTGTTTGGGGTTTAGGGGTTATGTTTAGGGATTTGCATTATGTTGCGGATTCTTTGTTTGATTTTTTAGGGTTTATGGTTTATTGAGATTGTTTTAACTTAAGCATTACAACTACTCAACAATAAATAAAACAAACTAAATAAAATAAACAAAATAAAAACAAACTAAATAAACCAAACTACGGTCCATTGTAACGGTCTCCACCCATTTGTGTGCACTTTCGTTTAGTGTGTCCTGGTAATTTGCAGACGCTGCAATTCATTACACGTTTTTCTTTGTTCATGGTGTCCATACTGTTTTGGATTCGCAACTCCTGCCTTCTTCCACGTTTCATCCATCCGTTAGCATTTCTCCTTATAAGTTTATCACCCGGAAATAAATTGAAATTACAAATTTCTATGCGTGGCGTCCATTGTGATTTTTCCTTTACAGGATAGAAACTTTTTTCATACGTACGTTTCAAATTATCCAAGGAATAACACGGATGAATGAAAACTTCGCTAGATATAACTTTGCGTATACAAACTGCTATGACGTGCGAACACGGGTAGTGGTATATCATAGGTTTCTGACACTCGCATTTTCCTTCGTTGATATCCACTCGCCATTTCTTTCTCAGAATTCCGATACCACTCGTCGAACGCCGGGCTTGCGTAAGCACCTGATAAATACCTTGCTCTAAGTTGTAGCAAGTGACTTCATGCCTAGCAGCCTTAATGCGTCTACGTTCCATTTTTAACATCACTATATCCGACCAATACGATATGGTATATTCAACCTTCCAATACGATATGGTATATTCAACCTTCAATTTAACGGCTTCTATTATGGTTACAGGTTTAACATCTAAATCCGCTCTTACGATATCTAGAATTAGCCCCCCAACAAGCGCACTCATAAACTGTTTGTGGTCTCTTCTAGGTGTTTGGTTAATACATACGTGTGGTTGTCTAAATGTTTTAATCTCCCATAAATTATTTTTTTTATTAATCGAAGCGTGTATCCTCCAACTACATCCTCTAGTACCTTCATCTTTAAGCTTGCATATCACAATATATCTCGTTTTGTTCGAGTGGTCTACTTCTATTTCTCGGTGATGCTTCACACTGTATGCTCTTACAGCCGATTGTAGTTCTGATTTCGTTTCAAATGTACGTCCCTTATACAATATTTCGTCATCATTTTAATTCACATTCATGCCAGATAAGACATCATTTCTCGCATACTCCCACATTGAACTATCTTCGAATTCAGCAACCGGCGCATCACCGAAAGTACCTACACTAACCATCTCACCCTCTTCCGTATATATAAATCCCGTCTGATGGTTCACTCTCTCCATTTCTTCATCGCCATCTCCATAAATTTCTTCCTCGTCCTCTGACTCCATTTCGGGTTCCTCATCTAATTCATTTTCATCATCATCTATTTCGGGAAGTACATTATTGCTCACACGTGTCATATCAAAGGTCGCAAACGGGTCCTCATTCGCATTTTCAATATTTATTTCATTTTCAACGGGTTCTAATATCTCATTTTCATCTGCATTTGGAATTACATTTGATCTACTACTAGTTCCTATCTGATATTCTTTATTTTGGACGCGATCAACATATATTTCTAATTCCTCCATCCCAACCCTTATGACGCGCTCCGCAAAATTAATCAATTGTTTATTATTCATAATTTTCACTAACCTATAATGCCAAATGCCTTTCTTAAGGGAAGGAAGCCGACCTCGGATTAAAAGAATATCATTATACGACCAACCGAGATTCTCATAAATTTCGTTACACAGTTGGTCATAATCCCTATTTGTGGTTGTACTTTCTGGAATATAAGCCGGTTCCTCCGGGTCGTAATTGCATCCGTTTGGTAGATTTACAATAAGACCATCATAATATACAAGAATTTGAGAGTTTTGTGCCATTTTCTTCTTACTAATTGCAATAATATTTCAACAAATTAACAATAAATATATAATAAAATCAATTAATTATTTAATGAAAAAAAAATCTATAATACAATACCTAATTTCCGTCTTCCTTTTCTTTTATTTTCTCTATTTATTTGGGTCAAAATCACCTCAAATACACTTCAAAATCGCCTGAATAGTCTTTTTATTTTTTGGGGGCGGATTTTAGGTTAGATTGGGGGAGAGAGAGAAAGAGTTTCCTTTTATAACAGGCTCCAATGATTGAACAAGTTCCGCCATAGGCTCTGGCGGAACTAGGTTATTTTTCAATTTTTTGGGGTCAACCTGTCCGGAAGACACGCTGATACAGGTTCCGCCAGAGGGTCTGGCGGAACTAGCTATTTCTACTTAGTTCCGCCAGTGAGTCTGGCGGAACTAGCTATTTTCTAGCTAGTTCCGCCAGAGGATCTGGCGGAACTAGACCATTTTTTTGGACTTTTCGGGTCAGATTGTAAGTGGGGAAAATGGTCTAGTTCCGCCAGACCCTCTGGCGGAATTAGCTAGTTCCGCCAGAGGGTCTGGCGGACCTCTGGCGGAACTAGCTAGAAAATAGCTAGTTCCGCCAAAGGGTCTGGCGGAACTAGACCATTTTTTTGGACTTTTTGGGTCAGATTGTAAGTGGGGAAAATGGTCTAGTTCCGCCAGACCCTCTGGCGGAATTAGCTAGTTCCGCCAGAGGGTCTGGCGGAACTAGCTAGAAAATAGCTAGTTCCGCCAAAGGGTCTGGCGGAACTAGACCATTTTTTTGGACTTTTTGGGTCAGATTGTAAGTGGGGAAAATGGTCTAGTTCCGCCAGACCCACTGGCGGAACTAGATAGTTCCGCCAAAGGGTCTGGCGGAACTAGCTAGAAAATAGCTAGTTCCGCCAGAGCGTCTGGCGGAACTAGACCATTTTTTTGAACTTTTTGGGTCAGATTGTAAGTTGGGAAAATTCTAGTTCGGCCAGACCCACTGGCGGAACTAAGTTCCGCCAGAGGGTCCGGCGGAACCTATATTTTCGTCAATTTTGGGCCAATTTCACCGTCTAAATTGGGCCAAAAATAAATTTTACCTAGTTCCGCCAGACCCAGTGGCGGAACTAGCATTTTTCATTAATTAAGGCTGTTTAAGGGTGCCAAATGGCCGAGATTAGCAAAAAAAAAAAAATTCCCTAGTTCCGCCAGACCCTCTGGCGGAACTACTCAGTTCCGCCAGAGGGTCTGGCGGAAGTGCTATCTACCCAAATATTTTGAAAATCATGCTATCTGATTAATTATTCTACGAAATAGTGCTATTATTCAAAAAAATTCAAAATGGAGTGATTTCTGGCTTGGACGGGGAAAATCCTTACCCATGCATACCAGAACCTATACTCCTTTGCAATCAACCAAACTGGCCCCATCAGTGATTTTCGAGATCATAACAACTAGCACATACCCCTAATGAAGAACTCTCAGTGAAAATATTTTCACGGGAAGAGACCAAATAACATGGAAATGGGAGCCAAAAGGAAACTTCTCCATGAAAAGCGCCTACAACTTCCTGGAAAAAGAGGTATACACAGTTTCAAACCTTCGAAAAATCTGGAAACTCAAAGCTTCTTTAAGAATTAAAGCTTTTGCATACACTAACTAGCGAGTACCTCGCTCCGCTTCGGAAGGAGCAAGCATATTACTTTGTAGATGAAGACGCATGTAGTATTAAGAATATTGAGAAGAATTACTTAGAATTTCTTTTATGATGAGAAAATTTCATTCTTTTTGTTTGTAACTGATTTTAAAGTGTTGTATAAAATAATATGACATGAAAGAGTTTCTGTATACTTGTAATTGATCTTCCAAACTAAAATATTGTATGAAATAATATATCAAAATTTGAAAGAGCTTTTATAATCTTACATAACAAACAATACATTTATTAGTCCTTATTCCTTAGTAGAAGGATAGTTATTTTACATGGAATAAACAGAGTTGACTTGTTTCACATAGACACTTCAAAAGCACCTGTTGTGGTTGTATTCATCTTTTTACACACTAAACAATGCGTGTATTTCTACACACTAAACAGTCCCGATACTTTTACACATTCCTGGAGCGGTTGTGGTTGTATTCATCTTCTTCTGTTCAAGGAACTACATAAGAGAAATTATGATGTTAGATCAAATATTATTCTTGTTTGTACATGTTGCACAGAAAATATGCTTTTACTTTTTAGGAATAAGCCAGATTTAAATTAGATTAAGATAATATATTACAGTTATGTGTATTATATTTGTGTAGATAAAGAACCTACTTTGTTATTTTGACTGAAACTGCTCCCTTCACGTTTTTTTACTTTTGGTCTTCCTCATCATATGTTCTTGTCCTGTTTGAAACTATTTTCATGAACAATTTAAATGCAAATATAGATTTAATAAATGATAAGTTTAATATTTTTTTTTTTCAGTTTTATACTTACTAAAGCGGATATATGGAGAAATATTTACCTCTTTCAAGTTTGATGAGAAGATTCCTCACCTTCCCAATATTAAAATCAAAACGTAAACCTATTTAACATTTTTTCACCTGAGAACTAATTAATCCTTAATCGATAAATTAACTCTTACCTGATGATTTAAGAAAGGAAAAAGATAACTGAAAACAATTACGGTAGAAATTTTTTTACTATACAGTAAAATAGTTAAAGCAAAATTGCAGTAAATAAGTGAACTGAAAAATTGAAATGAAAAAATATTTAACCCAAAATAAATGAATTATAGTACAGTAAAATAATTACAGTAAATCATAGTGAAATAGTAATTGAATAATTCAAATAACGTTCCTAAACTTTTTATGTAATATAAAATTTGTCAAGTCAGACACAATTCTCCCTCTGGGTGAACTCTTTAAATGACATGGGTGGTTTATATTTTTAAAACTAAATTTTCTAAATTGTTTAATGACACGTTCTTCAAAATGTGAAGCAAAACAAAGATTGAACACTGTTAAACCTCTTACCTGTATGTCAAAAGAAGCATTATAGCTTTGTCTTATTATTGTCCAATCAAATTGGTGACCAATTCTTATCTGAAATAAGGAAAAGAAATAAGAAACAGTATGGTTATGCTTGCACAAAAGAAAGAACATAAAACTATCACAAGTCTTTGTATATGTTTCTATCTAGTGAACTGTTTAGAGAACTGGCCATTACCAAGCAAAAGAGTGAAAGCTCTGTTCTTCCTCCAATGGGAACCAAGCTCGGTTCTTCCTCCAATCTCAAATCTCGTATTGCTCATCAGAAGTCGAAAGGAGAAGGAGAAAATGAAAAGAAAATCAATCTGACGAAAATCGCAAGAAGAAAATAGAGATATAGATTTGTCGGAGAGTGAGAGAAAAAGAAGGTACTAACTGGAAAAGAAAGCAGAGAAGCGAAAGAGATTACCCACATGAGAGTGGCGTAATGGTGGCTGGAGAGAGGATTAACGGGGGAGAGATCGAAATTTGAGGTAACGAAAAAGAGATGAAAAGAGGGATAAATTTGGTGCTGAAGAGAAAGGTCCCTTCATCGTCCCTCTCTTTTCCCTGATTTATTTTTAACTGTTAGTTATATTGAAAAATCTATGAAAGGGAGTTTAATACATATAATGAATCGGTTTGATGCAAATGCAATTTAAAAATGACTCACTACATTTTATATCACATACATGTGATCTTATTTATGTAATAAGAGGGAAATTTTGTTTGGTGATACATTTGATAAAAAGACGTTGTAACGGGTTCATAATTAACTGATATGACTCATTACATCAAATATCATGGTAAAGTGGCCATAGAATATTTATCAAATTAGTGAATCCTGTAATTCTTTATGGCTCTTCCATTGTAAAAAAAAATATCTAATGAATGCTTATTGAATTAAATTTTCCTAAATGACTCATTACACAGGAGATATGTTACAATTTTTTGGGGGAAGCCACGTATCAATCATCTACCAAAATTAGAAAATTGTTTACAAGGGGAATGGGATTAAAAAATAAAATTAGCACGGTCAATAATATGGCAAAACGGAGATAGAACATACCAAATTTGCAACATTGAATCGGTCTAACACTTATTTAGGGACTGTCAATAATACAGTAGCAAAATCCGGGAATAATATACATCAATATAGATAAAGTTTTTTCATCACTTAAAAATACAAAAAAGGAACTATGAACACACTATTTGCACTTGCATTTTGCTTTCATATTTGAAAAGAAAGATGCAACAGGATCTTCTAGACACTTCCGTATGACCACCCATGTTAGCAGATACAATTCAAGAAGAAATTTGGCTCTGGAAAAAAATCATTCTAAGCAAAAACCTTTATTTTTTGAATTTTCTCTACTTATTTGCTTTAATTTTTTTTTCTTTTTCATTTACTCTTATACTTTTCGAAATACTTGTAATTACGGCTTGTAATACTTTGTTGATCATTATACGAGGATGTCCTAGAGGCTACTCCTTCAAATAATAAAAAAAAGTTTAATTTGGTGTGATAAGATTTGAACCTTGCGACATATTGAATTCAGTACTTTTAGTTTGAACTGTTAAAATAATCATACTGAGATATTGTTGAGAAAGTTTGATTTGGTGTGCTAATCTGACTCAAAATTGAACATGACATTTTAACAAGGGGAAAAATATACTCATCAAACCAACATCATCCTAATTTCCTTTAATCTGAAGCAAACATAAAACAACTCATTCAACCAATCAATCATCAATTTAATTGTTCATACAAAAAACCAACAATTTAATTGTTCTTCAATACACATCCAACTAAAATGAATACAAAACAAACAAACAAAAAACACCAACAAAATTCAACTTTCCAATCCTCACGTCCCCATCTCGTCCGACAACGATCAGACATATGAACTCAATGTCCCTTCCTGCCAACACTATAATCATTGTCGGCCTTTTTTCGGCCAGACAAGCATCACTCTCTTAAGCTCCGAATCAAAATATTTCTCACTCAATTTCTAATCGGCACTTATTGAATCTATTCTCCCGCGCCAAAGAGCAAGCCAGACATTAGTTTCTGTTCTTGGGTTACAGGTGGTGGATGTATTAACAGCTGGTTAAAGGTTTCCCTTTCCACTTGATCCCGGAGCTTCCAGAAAAAAGAGCTTGACGGGAAGAATCCAAAAAGAGATTAAGGCCTAATTTCTACCGAAAGATTAGTTCTTAGGAATCAATGGACAGATTTGCCGGTACCAGTTTCTAGATAAGTTTGATAAGTTTCTAGCCTAGGCTTCTAACATTCCAACATAAAATAGATAAGTTTGATAAGTTCATGGATAAAATAAGGTGCTTCTACAATACTTCAAAATGTCAGAAAAATAGAAAAATATTACTCTTACAACTAAACATCAACCTACTACAAAATATCATTAAACTAACATAGACTAATCTAGATGTTAGCCTCTCCTCCTAGGTGAGTTTCATCACCTAAGTTTTCATCTTCACCATAATCTAAAAGTTCTTCATCTTCTACATAGTGATCTTCCCCATCTAAGGGCTCCTCATCCTCTGGGTCATGACTCCCTCCATAATCAAACTTATTGAGTTTGTCTGTATTATAAGTATTAAGAAGATTATAGTAGTGAGAAGAATAGGTAATAATTTGAGTAGGATGTGGTGATGTAATATTGTTTGTATTAGAAGTGGAGGCTTCATGATCATTAGCCCTAGGTTTAATTTTTTTAATGACTCCACAAATATTCTCTGCATTATTTATAGCTTCAGAGTTAAGTGGTTTTTTAGCTATTTTTTTCTTTTCGTAATGCTTCAATCAAATTGGCCTGTTTTAGTTTCTTTTTCAGTCTCTTGGATAAGCCTGTTTTGTTAGTTTTTTTAACTTGTTTTGTAAAATTAGATCCATCAGGAAATTTTGTTGGTTTGGGCTTTCGGTTTGATTTACGCAGTCCCATTAAAGTATTTTGTATAGAGAAAGGGGTAGAACATTGAGGCATTTTTGGTTTGACAGTTGTAATTTCAAATCATTTTATTCCGTTAAACTAAACAATACTATTTTAAGACTAATAAATACTTGCTAATGCCTCTAAGTTATAGTAAAAATTAGATATATAACTAAGTATAAAAATATATTGTTCAAATCATTTAAAGAAAAAAAATCTTCACCTACGGGCTTTTAGCGAAAAAAAGAAAAATTTCATCGAATGAGCAATGTCAAAACTGTTAACTATAGAACTCATGCTAAACCAACCTAGTGCCACATGAAAAGTCTCGACCTTTCCTCTCTTTGGAGTTGAACATAAGGGGGGATATCCTCCTATAGAAAAAAAAAAAAGAATAAGCATTAAGAATCAAATGATAAATTGAAAATAATAACAAGAAGTGGGAGTATAAAACTGAAAAGAAGAGAACAAGAAGAGGGAGTATAACATAGTTAAACTTTTCTGAATAAACCAAGTTTGATGGCCATGTCGATCTTCGTATTGACATAATCACAATAGCCGCTCAGGCTCGTTATAGGTGCATACTGAAGGATATTCAGGAGCAGACAAAAGAACATAAGAAAAAATAAACCATCAAAAATAGAGTGTGAAAACTGAAAACACAAACTAAACTTGGGCAATACCTTTTCCATGAACGGAGAGGCGATATCTTTCAATTTGTTCTCCTTCTCCTTTTTGGGTATCTAACATTATATTAGCTAGAATTAAAAGAACAAAAATATGAAGAGAAAAGTATTCAAACAGTACAACTGAAAAACTAGCAATGACAAAATGTGGAGGGTTTGCGCTTAACGGCTGAGATTTGACGTAGTCGCAAAATTTTATAAACTACAAAAAATAAAAAGAAAAGAGATTGAGTGCTGAAATGTGTACTGAAACATATTTAACAATAAACAAGTGAAATCAAAGAACCTACAATAGCCTCAAAGATCTCTGATGGAAGAGAATCAGGACTATATTTAAGTTCCGATTCACACATACATTCGGACGAAGGAAAATAGTGCATGCTATTGCTAAAGACATGATCGAACGCTTCTATATATTTCCGCTGCAAAAATCACTCAGTTTAAGAGATTAGAATGTCAAAAAAAAAGCATAATAAGTAAATTAAAACCAAATTCGATTTCAAAAAAGAAAAATTGAATGAAAAAAGACATTAAATACATAAATTACCTTCTTGTAAATAACATTCCAATAGAGCCTAAAAAGCAGCTCGATTCTTTCAACCCGCAGGTTTCAGCCACACCGGCCCATGCATTCCTAAAAACCACATTAATACCTGTCAGTTTTTTTTATTTGTAATTAACCGGCCAGTTAATCAACTAATTATCTTGAAAGTATTATTAACAACCGCAACAAAAACTAGCGAGTCAGAAAGAAAAAAGAACTTACACGAGCAACTATAAACGGCATTGTTCCATGAATCTCTCTAGCTTTCTTTATGACAATATCTGTATCATCCCCCCACTGCACATAAGACGCAACTTGTTTACTTATATATTGTTATTTCTAATTTACTATATCTAGATTACAGATGAATATTCATTCACATGTTTGATCGGACGGAGATGAATCGTCATGGAGATAGATCAACTGTTGCTTTTTATTTATTTGATTGGCAATTATGCCGGAAGGTAAAACGCCACCTTTTTGGTTAGTATCAATCGGAATGTTGGTAGGGAGTAGTTTCCTTTTGAAAATCAGAGTATGATTTGCCAATCAAAGTGTCAATTAGTATAAAATAGTGCTAATTGGTGATCATTTGATTGTTGTAGATTTGGAATGATCTTTATAATATGTTTGATTGCGGTAAATTTATGATCTTATTAGTATATGATTGATCTTGGGTGATGTTATTTTTAATGATAAATTTACTTCGTAAAAAGTAAAATAAAAAAATTCTCTTTAATGACAATTTTAATCTTTTATTATAAAGTAAAATTCATTTATTTTCTTCATTCCGAATTTATTATTGCTTGATTTTCATGGGCTTTTTAGTGAACTAAACAAAATTAAGAACGGGCCGAGGGACTAAAGCCCAAATCGATAGTCATAAACAAAGATTTATATTATAAATACAACACAAGTAAAAGAATTCAAGCTTTGCCTAAAAAAAGAAAATCAATAGAAGTAAAATAAATATTGTTGTGAGAAATAAAAAATATTAGGTAAGAGATATTTGTACAGGTTTTACTCCATCTGTTTGAGTTGGACATCCGTTAGGTTTGGCAATTTTTTGTTGACAATCCTAAATTTATGGTTCTGGTTCTGATAGGAGCTATTATCATTTTGAACTAGTTTGTTGGATTATGTCATTTTTTTTCTAACTTCTCAAGTCAGTGTATGGATTTTAAATTTGTTATACTTTTTTTAGGGAGCTGATACCGTGCGAGATACTGTAGCAATATGTAGCACGGTATATAAAAACTGAAAAAAAATATATAAATTGAAAATAGACAATATATACAAAATTCATTCGGTAAAACAATATATATTTAAAAAAATGAAAACAGTATATAAAAACATATAAACTGAAAACAAACAGTATATAAAAATTCATTCAGTACACACTATATATTATAAACAAATGAAAACAGTATATAACGTATATAGAAATGCGAGAAAACAATATAAAATTTCAATCCGTCGCTACAGTACTCCCATCATGATTTCCCATTTCCTTTTTTTTTTATTATCAGTTTGTTGGATCAAGCTTCTATTGAAAGTTTTCTATTGAAGTTCCTCACATGGCAACATAAGAAATTTATACACAACACTAAAATATTATTAGAATGTGATACACGTTGAATAATTCAAAAATCCTTTATGATAATATATTCTGAAAATATTATCAACAAAATACAAAATAAAATAAACTAAAAGTTATCCAAAAAATAAAAAAAGGAAAGAAATAAAACATAAACAACTCTTTATTTTGTTCCTAATTTTTGGAATTTGATACACATTGAATAATTCAAAAATAATTTCTGATAATATATTTTGAAAATATTAACAACAAAATATGGAATAAAATAAAAGTTTTCCAAAAAAAAGAAAAAAAGGAAAGAAATAAAACATAAACAACTCTTTATTTTGTTCCTGATTTTTGGAATGTGTGCCCACGTTGAATACTTCAGAATAATTTTTGATAATAAAATTTCAAAATATTATCAACAAAATACGAAATATAATAAAATAAAACACTCTTAAAAAAAATAAAAATAGAATTAAAAATAAAAGAAAAGTTATCCAAAAAAATTAATAAACGAAAGAAATAAAACATAAACAGCTCTTTATTTTGTTCCTGATTTTTGGAATGTGGCACAGGTTGAATACTTCAAAAATAATTTCTGATAATAAAATTTCAAAATATAATCAAAAAAATACGAAATAAAATAAAATAAAATACTCTTCAAAATAAAAAAAATAAAATAAAAGTTATCCAAAAAATAGAATAAATGAAAGAAATAAAACATAAACAGCTCTTTATTTTGTTCCTGATTTTTGGAATGTGGCACACGTTGAATACTTCAAAATAATTTCTGATAATAAAGTTTCAAAATATTATCAACAAAATACGAAATAACATAAAATAAAATAAAATACTCTTCAAAAAAATAAAAATAAAAGTTATCCAAAAAAATAGAATAAACAGCTCTTCTTTGCAGTCGTGTTCAAATTCAAATCCAAAAAACGAGTGATAACAAAAACAGGACCAAACTTAAAACAAAAACATCCTCCTCTTCCTTCTTCTTCTTCTTCTTCTTCGATCGAACCCTAAAACCTTCTTCTACGATTCAGCTATGAGCTCTAATGCTGTAGCGCCGCCGAAGAGGCTCTCGCGCCGCGCGCCGTCGGCCAGGAAGGCGGGCGGCGGCGGCGAAGGCGGCGGTGGGGCTGCCGTTGGGAACGGCAAGGCGTCGAAACCAACCTCGCCTAATCAAGCGCCGTGAGTTTACTTTGTTGGTACTTTTGTATTTTGGTTGGTGTAAGAAGATTAATTATTTGAAAAAATTTGGCTGTAGAATTGAGTTTTATTGCCTTTTTTGATCTGTGTGTTTTGTATTTTGTGTGTTTATCATGGACGATTTTTCATAAATCATTCGGTATTTTGAATTTATGCGCACAGTAAACCTAATTTCACCATTTATGATCATTTTTAAATTGATTTTTTTTTTCAATTTTTTTGTTATGTTTTTTAGAGGAGAAAAAGAAACAGTGAATAAACTGAGACTATCAAAAGAAAACCGTAACATAAGTTTATTTCATACAAAATTATTTGCATACCATTAAAGGATTTTTCATAAATCATTCTTCTTTTACAATTTCTGCCACATTCATTCATCTCCTTTTGCTCAATTAAAACTTCCCACATAAATACACACAAAATCACTCATAATTTTTTAAATCCATTAATTTTTTTTATTGTTTGCTTATTTTTAGAGGGGAAAGAACAGTGAAGAAACTAAGACTATCAAAAGCTCTGACGATTCCAGAAGGAACGACGGTTTCTGACGCGTGCAGACGAATGGCGACCCGACGGGTCGACGCTGTCCTTCTCACTGACGCAAACGGACTTCTATCCGGAATTGTAACCGACAAGGTACTTTTTCACAACAGCCCCTGTAATTTAATGTTATTGCGAAATTGACCCTGTAATTTAATGTTGTTTGTGAATGACGCTCAACGGACTTCTTAGATTTAGATTTATGGTATGAGTGATAACGGTTTTCTGATGCAATTATTGCTTTCTAATTAGGGTTACGTAATCAAAAATCATTATTCCATCTTACCGTTCATATTATCGATAACATGTTTTTTCACAATACCCCTTAAATTTGTACTTTTCCCGAGTCGCACCTTCCAATTGTTCATTTGATTTAAATTTGAATTAATGTTATTTGTCTTTTGTTGGAATTGTAGGATATTGCAACGAGAGTAATTGCGGAGGGACTGAGGCCAGAGCAGACCGCCGTTTCAAAAATCATGACTCGAAATCCTCTTTATGTGATGGCCGATTCTATGGCGATCGAAGCCTTACAAAAAATGGTTCAAGGTAGTTAATTTCACACATAATGAGTCATAAATCATCGCGTTATTATTGTTGCTTATTGAATTAGGGGAATTTAGGCATGAGTAGTAATTGCAATGCTAAACATCACGAAATGTCTTGATGACACAATTTCATCTCGTTTCCTGAAAAATTAGGATATTTTTGAGGGTATTCTTAGATTACAAGGACAATAATAGCATACCTTTTATTTGAATAATCTAGATGAGGCGTTCCGTAAAACAAATCCTATTCAATTTTGTTTTTTTTTAATTTTTTTCTCTTCACTCAGGCAAGTTTATGACTTTTCGACACAATTTCGGTTCATTTTCTGATAAATTAGGATATTTAGGGTAATTTGAATTTTATTATTTATTATTTTTATTATTATTTACTTTCCAACGTTCGTAATCGGGACTTTTCATCCCGTCCTTATCTATTCAACAAAGAGGGTACTCACTAATTAATCAGTTCCACCCACATATAACGAGTTATAAACAATTAATTTATTATATTAATTTTTTTATGATTTTTTTTAACAGGTAAATTCAGGCATTTACCGGTGGTGGACAACGGAGAGGTGATTGCCATGTTGGACATCGCGAAATGTCTTTATGACGCTATTTCGAGGTTGGAAAAAGCGGCGGAGCAGGGCAGCGCTTTAGTGGCCGCGGTGGAGGGCGTCGAGAGGCAGTGGGGCAGCAATTTCTCAGGTAAATTAAATTAGGGTTTCATTTAGGGTTTAGTTGGGTTTATTTTAGGGTTTGGGTTTGGGCAATTTAGGGTTTGGGTGATTTTAGGGTTCGGTGGAGGGGTTGAAGGATTGTGTGGAAGGAATTTATGGGGTGATTTAGGGTTTGGGTAATTTAGGGTTTGGGTGATTTTAGGGTTCGGTGGAGGGGTTGAGGGATTGTGTGGAAGGAATTTATCGGGTGATTTAGGGTTTGGGTTTGGGGTTTACGGCCCTGAAATATTGAGTTGGTGCTTTTTGTTCCCTGAACTCTTTCCGCGTCCATTTTTAACCCTCCAACTATTGAGCTGTTGTTTGGCCCATCAACTTTTGTTTGGGTCCATATATAGAAATCAATAGTTGAGGGGTTGAGAATGTACCAAGAAAAAGTTCAGGGCAAAACAGACACCAATTCAATAGTTGAGGGGCTAAAAATGGTCCAAGGAAAAGTTCAGGGGCCAAAGAGGCACAACTCAATAATTGAAGGGTTAAAAGTGACCATGTTGTCGAGTGTTGGATGTAGCCAAATGTCTTTATTTTAGGGTTTTAGGGTTTGAATGGTGGTTATTGTTTTGAGGATAGTGTGGTTGAAGGGGTTTAAGAGACAGTGGGGCAGCAATTTCTCTTGTACTTTATAATTTAGGGTTTGAGTGGGTCTGGTTCATTTGATTTTGAGGGAGATATAGAGGCAATAAACAGTATATAATTAAACAAACAATATATAGTATTCATTTTATTTAAATAGTATGTAGAGGCAATAAGTAGTATATACGTAAAACAATGAAAATGATATATAGGAAACAAACAGTATATTGAAAAGCGGAAAAAACAGTATACCATCGCGTGTGCTCAAGTCCGTCGCATTATGGGAAATTGCATAAGAGCCCTGCATTCTTCAAAAATTCAAAATATAGTCCTTGCCGATGTTTTACTTGAAATCTTTGAATTTTTGAAGATTGCAGGGTTTTTCTGCAATTTTCTCTTTTTTAAAGAGTTTAGGATGCAAAAATGAGCCTTTTCCTATTTTATTTTAGGGTTTAGGGTTTATTTATTTAGGGTTTGTGGTTTGAGTGGGGCTGGTTATTTGATTGTGGGACTAATTGTTGTTAAATGGGGTTAATTTTGGCGAGTGAGAAGGTGCGGTTTGTGAGGCGATTTAGGTTTTATTATGGTACCAGATTGAATGGGGCTATTTTGTATAATTTTGTGACTAATTGATGCAAATTTAGGATATTATGATTAGTTCTGATTTTTCTTTTTTCTTTTTTTTTTTTGGTTTCAGCTCAATATGCATTTGTCGAGACGCTTCGCGAAAAGATGTTTAAACCTTCTCTCAGCACTATCATTAACGAAAATACAAAGTACATTTATTTTTTATTCTTCTTATTTATTTTTTTGCTTTTATCGCGCCTCTTAAAATCATATTTTTTAATTTAATATATATTTTTTAATTTTAGGGTTGCAGCAGTTTCACCTTCAGATCCTGTTTCTGTAGCGGCGAAAAAAATGCGAGAATTTCGCGTGAATTCTGTGGTTGTAGTAAATGGAGCCGAACTTCAAGGCATTTTCACGTAATATTTATTTTTAATAATATTTTAATATTTTATATCATATCACACATTTAGTAAATATCAGTTGGGACGGGCAAATTTCAGATTTGATATGCTAAAGATCGGTAAATTAGATACATTTTCGAGGTTTGAAAGGACATATTTGATATAAATTTGGTATTATATTTTGTTGATGTTTGCAATTTATTAAGGGCAAATTTAATATTCTGAATTTTTTTGAAAGGTATATATGAAATTTACAGCTTTAATAAAATAATATTTTTGTTTTGTTTTTGCAGGTCGAAGGATTTGCTGATGCGTGTAGTGGCTCAAAATCTCTCTCCTGAATTGACTCTAGTTGAAAAGGTTTCCTTTATTTTCTTTCTTTCCACAGATTTTATAATTTGTAAAATTTATTGGGTTTTTTTGCTTAAAAAATATATTTTTATTTTTACTTTTAAAGGTTATGACTGCAAATCCTGATTGTGCTTCTGTTGATACGACGATTCTTGATGCGTTACATATAATGCATGACGGAAAATTCTTGCACATTCCAGTTTTAGATAGAGGTATAAATTTATAAAAGTTATTATATTTTTTTTTTATTAGGGTTTAGGGTTTAAATAGAGGTATAAAATTATATTTTTTTTGTTTGGTTGGTATATGCATTAAATAAATTGGTTTATATGCATGATGGAAAATTCTTGCACATACCAGTTTTAGATAGAGGTGGAAATTTATTAAATTAAAGAAATTATTATATTTTTGTGTTTGGTATAATATTTTTATATTTATTAATTTGTGGTAATTAAAATTTTATTTCTTTTTAAATTTTGTAGAAGGACAAGTTGCGGCTTGCTTGGATGTTCTTCAATTGACTCATGCTTCAATTTCAATGGTAAGTTTTAACTAACTATTAAAATGGTTTTATTAATTAATTAAATGTTAATCTTGGCCTCAAAAAATTTCCCATCAAACTAATGTAAAACTCCATAATATTTTTTTTTATCAACTTCAAAAATTAAATTAGCGAAGTGTTATACCAATCTGAAAGGTACAGAGAAATTTCAGTTTATTTGATCAGAAATCATTAATAAATATAAAAAAACTATTTAATACTTAATTGGAAAAAATATATTGTTATAATTATTTTTTCTTATGTATAAGTTTTAATATTTATTTATTAATTATATTTTAATAAAAAAAAGGTGGATGGAGGGGCGGATACGGTAAATAATGTTGCAAATACACTAATGCAAAAATTTTGGGACTCGGCTTTTGCATTGGAGCCCCCTGATGAAGAATTTGACACTCACAGGTCCTTTTCATATTTTTATTTAAACCCCTCAAAAACAAAAAATATATCATTTCTACCCCTGAAAAATTCAAAAATATCATTGGCACCCATATGAAACATAAGATTTAACAAAAAAAATCATGTATAATTGTCGTGCTGCAAATGTAACATATCATATACATCTCTATAATTCTAAAATATCATTCACAAGCTATATTTCATGTATCTTGTAAGGATTTGAACCCTATTTTGTGATTCTTTTTCATCCACACCCCTATAAAACATAGGAAACAAATATCATCAACACCCCAATAAAACATCATATATTTTCTAAATCTTTTTCCTCCACGTACTATTTTTCTTGAAACAGAACTAATTTATTGTTTTTCCCTTTTAAGTATTAATTTTCTAACATTTTCTTTTTATTTTTGTCTTGTAGTGAGTTGTCACAATCGATGATGGCGTCAGAAAATGAGAGCAAGAGCACGTACGCGCCACTTGTCGGCAATTCATTCGCTTTCAAACTCGAAGATAGAAAAGGCCGTGTGCATCGTTTCAGCTCTGGTCAATTACTTGAGTCTCTCTTTGAATTATTATTTTCTAATTTAATGAGTAATTTTTTTGTGCTATTTTGACAATACTTTCTTTTATTGTTTTGTTTTAGGTTCGGAGAACTTAGCCGAGCTCATAACAGTTGTGGCAAATAGATTGGGCATTACAAGTGACCGAGACAAAATTCAACTTTTGGTATATTATTATTTTATTAATTAATTTTTTTATTGAACATTATGTATGATTTTATTTCTTTCAAATGAATAAAAATTACTGGCCGGTTTGACATAATTTTACCTTCATTAACTCTAAATTGCGAAACTAGACACCAAAAAATCCAAAAGGGCAAATCAAAGAAATATAATATTGGTACATTACACATCATTTTATGTTTATATATATGTATATTTTATTTTGCACGGTTTTTTATGCAGTATGAAGATGATGAAGGAGACAAAGTACTTCTGACGACCGATAGCGACCTTTTTGGTGCCGTTTCAAACGCCAGGTCGTCAGGTTTAAAGGTCCGCTTTTTTTTTTTTAAAAATAATAAAAATTCCCAACATATATTACAATATTTTTTAGAATTATTTCTATGAAACTATATATTTCATCATAATGTATATTTTTCAAAATCCAGGTTTTAAGGTTGCATATTGAAGATTGTGAGCCTAAAACAGAAACAAAACAAGAAACCAGAGATATTAAAACGGTTCAAAATAATAATTACCAAAAAACCGTCACAGTTGGTTTAATTGCAGGTGCAATTGCAGTGACTGGAATTGCAGTGGTGGTTTACTTAAAGCGGTCCAATGCGTGATTTTATTTTATGGAGTTAAAATATAGAGGGATTGTTTATTTCAAGTAGTGATTATTAGTGTTAATTAATTAACACGCTTTGATGGAGAAGATTTGTTTTGTGGAGGTATATGTAATTGATGGGAAAAGAGAAATACATTTTGTTATCTCCAATATAGAGATTGAGAAAAATGGAGGCTAAATTAATTTATTGTGTTGTAATTTTATCCAATGTAATACTGGAAGCAAAAATATATCATACAGGTAACCTTAGTTTCAGACAAATATGAAATATACATGTTTGTCATTCAGTATTTACTTAGTCCAGCCATCCAGCCTAGTATATTTGTTAGGGCGTCATCTGAGTTTGCCTCAGATGGAACAAGTAAGAGCAATCTAATGAAGCAATTAAATCAGTTTTATTTCACTTAATTGACCAATTTGTGACTTTGATTTATAGCATCAAATTATTGCTGCCCCCTATTTATTTAATTGTTCTCTTTATGCCATTTTAGTAGTCAGTCTTGAATTGTATAAACTTTGTACTACATCATATAACCTGATTCATGAAAATAAACATTAAACATTAGACTTCTCTAAGAAACTAATAATTATATTAAACTAGCATAATTATTGCGATATCAACAACAAGGATTTGATGCATCGATCACGGCAAGTGTGTCCAGGTCAGACTACAAGGTTTTCTTACATAATATAACAAATATTTAAGAAAGGACACCCCGCAACTATGTATCAACAAAATTTACAATAATACTTAATTTATCAATTTTAAGTAAAAAGATGAGAATTGAAAATAATTCACAACAAGAGAGCCACACTCTCCACATTTGCCCAAATCTGCACGTAACGAATACGCGAGATCATAGGCCAATAAAGACCCGTTTGCGCTCTGCACAATTCCTCCAACTCAGGGTGGCATCCGTGGATACGTAGAGATATCAACGAACTCGGAAGGTTCGGTAGTGACCTCAGCATTTGGGTATCAACTATAAACAATTGTTGGAGGGAACACAACCTTTCCAAGCTTTGAGACAACAAATGAAGATTGGACAATCCTGACAACTCGAGAGCTTCGAGGGAGAGGCGGTTCTGCAAGAGCCATTGCTCAGGCAAGGATGTGATTTGGGAATCGTTGAAAATTTGAAAGAATTTTGTCCGTAGGCTTCTTAATGGTTCCATCAACAGGAGTGCACTATGGTCTATTATCAGCTTGTTCAGCTTTAAATGGTGGCCTGTCGACAAATCTACTTGGTTATCGGAGGATGGTGATAAAGGTTGTAACAACGAGGAAAATTCATTGAGTTTCTTGCATTCATAAATAATAAGGTTTTCGAGTGTTGTGAGGTTTTGTATGCCGCTCAAAGAAACCAGCTCTTTGCATCTCTTGACCTCCAAATGGCGCAGAGCTATCAGCTTTTCAAACACCTCAGCACGGGGGAGAAATTGCATGCTTGCACACCCGTCCATCTCCAATTTAGTGAGAAAGCTAAGATCGTGCAACGAGTTGATAAATGAGGGTTCAAGATTGCCATACGATCCAAAAGCGAGATTTTTGAGCATTGGGGGGAGTTGCATTTCACTAGTGACCAGCTTAGGACAGTCCAGAATAGTTAAGGTTTCGAGCGAGGGAAGTTTTGCGAGTAACTGCCTTGGCATATGCGCCAAATTTCTGCATCTTTTGATGGATATCTCCTTGAGAGCACGGAAATCTTCCGGTTTCCTCAGCAACTGAGATCCAACCAGAGTATCAATATTTGGGCAGCCGTGAACTTTTAAAAAAGATAAACATGGTGTTAATGGGGTTGATGATGTTCCAACCATATTATTATCAACTTGAACACGGTACAGTTGGGGTAGAGCTTTCAGGGCTGCATTATCAATGTTCAGAGACCTCAGGCTAAGAGGTAAAGAGGGTAATCCTTTCAATTTAGGGCAGGTTTCAATTCTCAGTTCATGAAGATGGGGACAAAACAACTTGTCTCCAGCTCCAACCCACTCCACCCATTCTGGCATGTCATCAAATTCTAGAAACCTCAGTGATGGAAAAACACAAGCTCCAAGATTAGCACCATTTCCGTAGAATGAGTGGCCGATTTTCTTTACTGCGTTCATGGATTTCAGATACAGATGCTTGAGTGAATTCAGTTGGCCGAGAGGTGGAAGATGTTCCCACCTTAGACATTTGTATAGTTTAACAATCGTCAAATTGCAACAAGCTTGGTTGGCCATCCAACATGGTGATCTCACACCAACATAGCCTGAGATTTGCAATTCATTCAAATTGACAGGTGGATGAAGGTTATCAGCCACATGCTCATCTCTCACTCCGTCTCTAAAGGGTTTATGGCACCAATATAACTCAAGTGACTTCAAATGCGCTTTCCTGCTGAGTTGAGCTTCTATGGCATCTTTCGGTTTGTTTACATTATTAAGATCGTATATGCATAATTTATGAAGGTCTTTGAGTGGCTTCAGTTCGGTTATCTTGTAACCGCTAGTGTTCTTGACATAGAAAGCATTTAACTCCTGAAGAGAACTCAGTTCTCCAACCCGAGGAATTAAGTGATAGCTATAAAAAGGAAGAGTTAAGTATCGCAAGTTAATCAACTTACACATGCTTTTCATTTCACTTTCGTTGATGCTTATAGAAGCATTCCATTTCAACTGCATTATTTCGAGGTGATAAAGCCTATAAATCGACCTGGGAAACCAATGAACTTGTTCTCCAGAGGTCCACCACCCTTCAAGTGATAAGTACCTAAGATGTATTAGATCTCCAATTGAGCTGGGAAACTTGTATTCTCTAATCATAGATAGTCTCAGCAAACGTAAACCTTTCAGCCCCGATATAATTTCATTCAAGGGTATTTCATCATCCGAATCATGCTCCTCACTAATCACAAGAGTGTGTAACTTGTTGAGATTGCATATCTCTTTAAGGGTGAAATAACTTTTCATCGCAATAGATAAATGACGTATTGTTCGAGGAATGACGGCATCATCATCTGTAATTCTCAAACATTCACCAGCGGAAACAGATTGAGCCAACTCATGTAAAAGATCATGTACGAAATAATATTCAATACCGGTTTCTCCACTATGTTCATTTGTTCGTTCCATGCTGAAAAATGACTTGCCAACCAGTTGATTAAAGCATTCATCTGCGACATCTTCAGGCCGACTCTTCTGATGTGCATCATGCGGAACCAATCCTGAACCCATCCACATTTTGGCCAACTCATCCTTTTTAAATCTATAATCTTGGGGAAATATACTACAATATCTAAAACATAATTGTAAATGTGCCGGTAGATGATGGTAGCTTAATTTTAGAATGTTCATGACGTTGTCCTTGTTTGTGTGTGTATTTAGGATATCTTCATGTAAGATTTTATTCCAAAACTGAAAATCAATGCCGTTACTAAGGACGCCGCCGATGACCTTTGCGGCTAATGGGCACGCCCAAAGTTTGTTGGCTATTTTATTGCCGATTTCATGAAGATGTTGATGTTCACTAGGATCAGCGCCTGCAAATGCATGCCTATAGAACAGAGTTTTAAAATCACCCTCTTCTAAACCATTTAGTTTTACACATTTCTTTTCCCCATCAATCAATCCTACAATCATATCAGCCACCGATTTCATTCTTGTTGTCAACACGATTTTATTTCCTCCCTGGCCAAATTTCAGCGGAGCCACAATTTTTTCCCATTCTGATAGCATATCATCCCTCCAAACATCGTCAAATACCAGTAGAAGCTTCTTACATGCCACTTTTTCTTTTAGATTATTCTGAAGCGCATTAAGATTATCAAGACCGCATTTCTCCTTGGTGACATCTTCTATGATCTTTCTGATGACCGTTTTTGCATCAACTGCGCCAGAATTATCCGACACACATACCCACGCGATTAAATCGAAATTCCCAATCACCCTTTGATCATTACAAACGAGTTGAGCAAGAGTCGTCTTTCCCATACCACCAATACCAAATATTGCAAACGCTGAAAGAGGCCCTTTTTTCTCATGACCTACAGGTTTAGCTGTCAGCCAATCGACCATCACATTCAACTCATTCTCTAGCCCAACCACTGCGCTTTCAGTCAACAACGAGCCCGTCTCGCGGAAATTACTCCTATTCTCCACACCATCTTGATTCACACAATCTACAAGCTTAAGGAACGGCCCCACATCAAGAGCCACAGCTTCCAACTCCTTCACCGCCTTCCTCAATTTACTCAAAACCCCATCATTAACAAAACCACTCTTAACAAAATCAATCAACTTCCTCTTGTAACCGGAGACTCTACCGCTCACCTCACCATCCCGAGCCTTAACCTTCTCTTCAATATCGTAGTACTTGATCTCGTCAAGCACGTCATCGGCCTCCTCCACGGCATCTCTGAACCTCCACAGCCACGCGTCAAGATCCAAACTCCTTAACTTGATTTGATCTTGCGAGACTGCGCCTAAAACCGCCTTGATTTCAGGAAGCGTCCCCCGAAGCTTTTCGGCCTCCGATTTCAGAATCCTTGCTCTCGGCCACCAGGACGCGCTGGCCAAGTCGAGCACCTCATCGACTAGTCTATCTACAATAGCAGATGCCGCAAGTCCTGCCACTGACACCATGGTTGACATGAATCAGCTGAGAACTGTGAAGAGAAGAAAGGAATCGGACGAGGGAGAAACTAATTGCATTGGAGACAGAGAGATGACCGAAACAGAGGGAGCGTAATTAGAATACATTGACCAAACCAGATTTACGTATCAACTGTCAGGGAATCAGTTTCATACTCCCACTTGTTGTTATTATTTTCAATTTAATATGTGATTCTTAATGCTTATTCTTTTTTTTATTCTTCTTTTCTACAGGAGGATATCCCCCTTATGTTCAACGCCAAATTAAAGAGAGAAAAGGTCGAGACTTTTCATGTGGCACTAGGTTGGTTTAGCATGAGATATAGTTAACAGTTTTGAGTCGAGGTATGAGGTTTTATCGTAAATTTTAGATGATTTACTTTTGTGTTTTTAAGAAACTTCGAGTAGCATAATTGACATTGCTCATTCGATGAAGAAATTTTTCTTTTTTTTCGCTAAAAGCCGGTAGGCGAAGAAGATTTTTTCTTTAAATGATTTGAACAATATATTTTTATACTTAGTTATATATCTAATTTTTACAATAACTTAGAGGCATTAACAAGTATTTATTAGTCTTAAAATAGTATTGTTTAGTTTAACGGAATAAAATGATTTGAAAATCAATATACTAGATTAAAAAATTATCATGTTAGATTTTCTAAGACTAAATATCAGTTGTGATACAGGTCCTAAATAGGCCCAAATGATTTGTTCCTGGCCTTTGAGATTTCACAGTATTAATGCAGACAATACTATTGGGCTTATTTTGTGCGATTCATTTTTTTTATGTTGTGAAGTCGAATGGAATTGTATTGCATGTGCCCAAATAGTGCATTTTCTCAGAACATAATTAATCAGGCAAGTCAAAGACTTCCTTTTTGTTTTAGTTTTCTTCTGATTCTGAACTTTCAAATTTAAAACTTACAAAATAAGTACACATGCATGTGAATATATAGGAAAAGTCGGTGTTCTAAGAAAAACTGAAAAGGTCAGATACTCAAAGAAAGAATTTGATGTGGTTACTTACATGTTAATAATAATGTATAATACAGCATGATTAAAGTATTCAGTTAAGATCTTAAGTTTCTTTTTACACTTACGATTCATCAATCCAATAATAAAAAATATGTATTATGTAATTAATAATTAATATCACATATTTGAAGAAATATCTTACTATATATACTATAAATTTGATTCATATTTTATGGATAAACAGATTTGAAGTATTTAAAATATGATTAAATATTTCAACTGTCCATATATTTTGATCAATATGCTAATAGAAAATAAATATCTTACTATATATACTATAAATTTGATGCATATTTTACGGATAGACAGATTTGAAGTAGTTAAAATATGATTAAATATTTCAACTGTCCGTATATTTTGATCAATATGCTAATAGAAAATAAATATCTTACTATATATATACTATAAATTTAATGCATATTTTACGGATAAAAAGATTTGAAGAATTTAAAATATGATTAAATATTTCAACTGTCCATATATTTTGATCAATATGCTAATAGAACAAGAATACTGCTTTAATAAATAATAAACATTAATTCTCAAAAAAAAAAATAAACATTACAAAGTTAAGTTATGAGAGAAAAATCTGAGTCAGATTTTGGTACCATCCGAGTCATCCGGCACGTGATCCAAGTACCGTAATCTTCTTCTCTCACGTGCTCTCGTACTGAGGTTTGCCCTCAAATGGAGCTTTGCATAAACAACCTTCAAAAGTCCATCAATTCACCTTCCTTTCATAAACTCAGTACAAAATCCACAATATTTATAAAAGTGGTGCTTCACTTAGATGAACAAAAATAATCTACTTTTTTTCAGGGTTTGATATAAACATTCCCAACTAGATATAATAATAAATCAGTCCAATCTTAACTCCATTAATAAAAAAATATTAACTAAACTAAATATTACTTTGTTTATCGATTAAAATTTAAAACCCCTTTAATTAGCATAAACAACCTTCAAAAGTACATAAATTCAACTTTCTTATGTAAAATCAATACAAATCCACAAAATATAAAACTGGTGGACTTAACGAACAAAAACAAATCTACATTTTTTTCAGGAGTCAAGTACTTTCTAGCAGCAGTAGTACTAACAAGTGCATCTATTTCCTAGATATAATATAAATATAATAGAAAAATTATTCGGAGTATTTAGTTTTTGGAGTGTCAAAAAGCGTCTACCATACAATTTTAGCTGTGTATATATATATTTGTACTTGAATATACATTTTATGTTTATAAATATATTTTTTTGTAATTTTTCTATATTTTTTGTGTTTATAAATATATATTTTTATAATTTCTGTTATAAAATAAAAGAACAAAGAACACTAAAACTGAGAATTGAAATGAGAGAATTATGTATTGAATTGTGGATTAAGAATACAATAGCCACTGTCCCCTTTATAAAGTAGAGGGTGAGTGCTGGCTAAGAAATCTCTTGCCTGATTTAGAATTACAATAAAGGAAATAATTTAACCTAAATACAATAGAATATAAGTACTAAATACCCTGCCACAACTCCTTCCATTCTTACAAGCATTTCCTAATATATCTTTTCTTAGGGGCCAAGTATTGGACATCCATATTAATTATATGCATAACACTCCCCTTGGATGTCCATATTTCATACGCATTAGAACCTGCCTCATTAAAAACCTTACAAGGAAAACCTAGTAGGACAAAATCTTGGTTAAGGGAAAAAGAGTGCATCGCGTATTATCATTATTTCTCATTATTTCATATATTAAATATGCCTCGTTAAAATCTTACTAGGTAAAACCCTATGGGCAAAAATCCTAGTGAAGGAAAAAGAGTACATCATCATTCTATATATTATGCACAAAAGTTGCCTCATTAAAAATCTTGCTAGGAAAACCCATTGGAACAAAAACCATAGACAAGGGAAAAAGAGTACAGTCCGTATTATTTCTCCCCTTCATATATGCAACTATATGTGAGATGACAAAATTCAATCTCTGTAATATATGTTTAAGAAGAGATCTGCTGGATCATTATTTGAGAATATTCGTTTCACAATCATGATGCTCATGCATGAAAATAACTCAGCATCCTTTATTTCAATTGTCAATACATCAAACAAGTTATCTTGATGATCTTAATGGATGCGATTTCTCTACATTATATCATTGTAATAAATGGATTGTTATATCAATTGCAATTGCAAATAATTTTAATTCTAGATCCTCATTTTTATTTATTATATCAATTGCAATTGCATAAATAAATTTTGATTAATCTTAATTTTATTACGGTTCCATATTTATTCTAGTAGAGACATAATTTATTGAGATCTCATCATTTTCAATATTTTCAATATTATTAGGTACCTGAACCTCTTCTGGGGTTATTTGCTCGTCTATGTCTTCTACTCTTTTATCGTTAATATTCTTTTCAAAAGAATTTATTTTTTTAGAAGTATCGTTAACTTCAATTATGCCAACTTTCTTATTATGCTCCTTTTTCTTCCTTGGATCTTTATCATTGGAACCGATTGGTCGACCATGCTTCTGGCATATATCAAACATAGAATTATCCAAGTGTACTTCAATATAATTATGAGCACATAATGCTGGAATGTATGATATGATAATCATTTTTGCATCAATATAAATAATATAATTGCATGTTGTTTCACATTAATAAATTTATGAACTTCTAGTTCATATTAACTTGTTCGAGGATCTAAGTGAAAGATATTAATGATGCATTCCATATAAAATATAACTTATATTTTCTAGCTCTTGTTTCTCTCCCCCTAATGTTATCATTAATTATTAATCAAGTTCTTTAGGACTTTCAGTGTCTATTATATCTTGAACATATTCATTACTATTTGATTGTTTCACAACAATCACTTGGGTATTCATTCAATTCTTTCTTCTGGATTTTTGTCTATAAACATGTAACACACTTCAGGTGTGTTTTTGGATGATCCTCCAGGGATATTCATCCGAATTAAGATGTTGCCAGATTACTTTTATGAAAGAACAAATATATCTGATAATAGATTTGCTATATTTTACAAATGAGTTACATTTTAACTTATAGTTCATATATATAAGATCAAGTATCAAAATTAGATAATGATCGAAAATTTGTCACATCAAATTTATAATCAATAAATCATGTAGTGAATATATTCATGTAATGAAGTTCAAGTATCAAATTATACAGGGCAATTTTACTTAACATATATGCCCGACTTTTATTTGTGACCCATTTTTGTGCGTTGCGGTGGAGCTACCAGAACAAATATTGCACATCCAAAATATTTCAAATAGTATTGACTTGGCTGCAGGCCAGTCATAAATTATAATAGGGAGTACTTATTATAAAATGTTGGCTTTACTCTAATTAGTGTTGTAGCATATATCATTTCATGGCCTCAATCAAAAGACGAGCTTTCATTTCATTATTAGGTGCCAACGATTAATTATAATCGCTTAACAAGATATGATGTTAGATCATTCTAAGTGCGTTTGTGGGCCAATGCTCGACTATAATCTAAATCAACGTACAATAGTCAATTATTACTTGGGATGTAGCCAACTGATCATCATCAAGACGATTTTTCTTAGTTGTACGATCCATAAATTATTATCTTAATTAGAATATTCGAGCAAGTAATCTCGCAAATACAATATTTCGAGATTAAATAAATGTACATGTGACCATCTAATAGATGCATCTATTAATACCATAAAATATCTAGATGGTCCACATGAAAGAGTAATAGGGCCACATATATTTCGATTAATATGCTCAAGGAAATTGGGTGATTCATTCCCAACCCTGATTTGTGATGACTAACAATTAATTCTCCTCTGATAACATGTAGCACATGAAAATTCATTTGATAAAAGAATCTTCTGGTTCTTTAATTGATGCATATTTGAATTCTCTGTGATTATTTGCATCATCATTGCTCCGAGATTAGTTACTTTTGTTTCATGCCAAATCATGAAATTTCTCTTGGAATTAGTGGACTTCTGGTTCATGTCAAATCATTAAATTACTTTTCAAATTATTGAACTTCCAGTTCATGTTTAATAATAAAGTTGATTTTCTAACTAACTTCAAGTTTATTTCAAAATCATAAAATTGCTTTCCGACTGGACGAAATCTATTATGTAGAAGCATAAATAAGTTTTAAGTCAATAAACTTCTGGTTTACTAATAAATATGACTTAATTGTATTAGTCCTTCATAATTCAAATCAATAGAAAAGCTGCATGTTGTTCTAATGAATATTTCTCAAAATACAGAATTATTGTCCACTACAATGAGGCACACATATTTATAATTCTTATTGTGCCCATACATACTTTGATTTATATTAGTAGTATCAAAAGAAAGAAAAATAATGATAATGATAATAACAATAATAATAAGAATATAAAATAGAATAAAAGAAAATTTTCTTACTCGGTTCTTTCTCTACCTCGTTCTTGTTAATGTGCTTTAGATCCAGCAGATGATATCATTATCGGTTATCAACATTTTCATTATCGTGATAAACAAGTCGACATTATTATTTTTCTCTTTGCCTTTAAGACGGCTTAATAAAGCTCGACAAGATTCTAGGGCGTACATAGAAACATACCAAATGTCCTTTACTACGACATAAATTTTTAGACCATTTAAAAGTTATATTTTGTGCGTTCTTTCTGCTTTCTTGTGTGTTCTTCATAATATATGTGGTATTCACTTCTGGGAATGATGCGGAACCAATTGTACATAATTCATGATTTTTCATTTTAATGAAAATTCATTATTTTACTTATATACAAGAAACAGTAATTTACAATTTTAAAACATTATCTACTATATACAGGCAACAAAATAGTAACTCTTCTGGAGTCTTAAATTACATTTATAATACATGATATTGTATTAATATTTGTCTTTCAATTTCTAATTATTATTTTAGTTGTTCAATGTCTGCTGGACATATGTCAGACATTTTGGATTACACAAATAAATAAAATAAACTGAATAAATATATGGACAAGGAAGTCCGTCTAAAAGTCTTATGTAATATTTAAGAGCTTACTGAAATGGTTTTCAATTATAAACATAATTAGCCATATTTTTTTTTCTCTTTTAAAAGAGATTTTATAGAATTCGACAAAATATTTTGGTGTACAACATGTACTTAACCAATGCTCTTTTATACAACATCAAAAATACATATTTTGAAATCTGTTACAAATGATATCTTGTTGTATCTTCTCATTGTCTTATGTGATTTTCTTGTAATTACTTATGGCATTGGTCTCATTTATGCCATTATTTTGCAACATTCACTTCTGGGAATTGAGTGCTACTATTTAGACAAGTTTCATAATTTTTTATTATTTTACAACTCATTAATTTGCTTATTCACAATATAATATGATATTGGTTTTTAATATATCTTACAACTCTTTTTCCCTTGTTGCTACTTCAAGATCAAAATAAAAAGGTAAGATATATCTTTATTTAATATATATATTCTTCATCTTTTCTCAAATTATTATTTTAGGGTTCGAGATTGAGAACAGTATGTTGATTTATATTCTTGCAACTACTGGTGCTAAATTTTGCAACTTGTAGTGCATATATAAAATAAATTTTTGCAACTTATGGTGCATAAAATAGAATGAATTTGCAACTATAAGTGCATAAATAAATAAAAATAAATATGGATAAAAGTGCATAAAATAAATGTACATAAAAGTAAATGTGCATAAAAGTAAACGTACAAAAAGTAAATGTGCATAAAAGTAAATGTACATAAATGTAAATATACGATAAAAATAAATGTGTATAAAGAAAAATAAATTTCACAACTTCAGGCGCATAAATATACTTGCAACTTCTAGTGCATGAATAAAAATAAACATGCAACTTCTAGTTGCATAAATAAAATTAAACAAACAACTTCTGGTGCGTAAATAAAAATAAACATGCAACTTCTGATGCATATAAAATAATTTAAACGAGCAACTTCTGGTGCGTTAATAAAAATAAACACGCAACTTCTGGTTGCAAAATAAAAATAATTAAACAAGCAACTTCTAGTGCATTGGTCTATAAAGAGAATCTGCAACTTCTGGTACAGGGATATGTAACTGAAATGAAACTCGTAAAATAACGAATTTCAAGAAAAGAAAAAAAAATCGAATAAAAGAAATCCAAAATAAATAATATAATGAAATATTAATAATTTGAAATTGTACCTTCTGAAGCAGAGTTTCAGTTATCTTATTTAGAACTTCAAATGTTTATTGTAGAGTCGTACTGATAACATGTTATAAAATAAAAGAACAAAGAACAATAAAACAGAGAATTGAAATGAGAGAATTATGTATTGAATTGTGGATTAAGAATACAATAGCCACTGTCCCCTTTATAAAATAGAGGGTGAGTGCTGACTATGAAATCTCTTGCCTGATTTAGAATTACAATAAAGAAAATAATCTAACCTAAATACAATAAAATATAAGTACTAAATAACCTGCCACAACTCCTTCCATTCTTACAAGCATTTTCTAATATATCTTTTCTTAGGGGTCAAGTATTGGACATCCATATTAATTATATTCATAGCAATTTCATCATATCTTTTTTGTAACCGAAACCGAATTTTGTTGGAAGATTCAAAATGATGCCGCTCCATATAATAATACCCCAGTCAAATCTTAACACTCCATTAATTATTACTTTGTTTACCGATTTAAAGTTTTAAACCCCTTTAATTAACATGCAAGCTTCTTCTTTCCATGCTCAAAACCTTCATAATAATAATAACACAGAACAAATAACATCTTCTCAAGAAGAAAGTAACTCCTCTTCCTCTTCCTCCTCCGCTCTCAATCTTCCCCCTCTCAGAGTTCCAATTCGAACTCAGATTCCACACCCAAATTCGTCAATGGAGAAGTACGAGCTTCTCAAGGACTTGGGGTCGGGCAATTTCGGGGTGGCGCGACTGATGCGGAACAAGGAGACGAGGGAGCTTGTGGCCATGAAATACATCCCAAGAGGCCAGAAGGTTCAGAATTATGAGCCCCAATTTGATTTTTTTGTTTGATGAATTAGTGTTTTGATTTGATTTTGTTGTTGTTTGTGGATTCAGATAGATGAGAATGTTGCGAGGGAGATTATAAATCACAAGTCGCTGAGGCATCCCAACATCATTCGGTTCAAAGAGGTCCCAAATTGGATTAACTTTTACGATTTTGTATCAAAATTTTAAACTTCGAGCTGAATTGAAGAGCTCCCAAAATTAATAATTTATCAGGAAATTTTACTTCAAAATGTAATTTGTGCTAAACTGAGCTTTTAAAGAGGCCCCAAGTTCGAAATCTTCACACAATCTCAGCTAAACCCATAAAATTTCTATCAAATTAAGATTTAATTACTTCGTTATTTGATCATTAGGTGCTTCTCACACCGACCCATCTTGCGATCGTAATGGAATATGCAGCCGGCGGCGAACTCTTCGACCGAATTTGCACCGCTGGTCGATTCAGTGAAGATGAAGTAATTCTCCAATTCTTCCAAATTCTCAAACACATTTTACACATTTCTTTCAATCATCCATTTTTTTAAAAAAAATTCTTCAGGCGAGGTACTTCTTCCAGCAATTAATCTGCGGCGTCAGCTACTGCCATTTCTTGGTAATATATATTCAAACTTTCCCAAAATCAAATTAAAACAAAACTTCTCTCTTAAAAAACCAATTTTTCTCAGCAAATTTGCCACCGAGATTTGAAGCTGGAAAACACGCTGTTGGACGGGAGCCCTGCACCCCGCCTCAAGATTTGCGATTTCGGATACTCCAAGGTCCATTTCGCAAATCGCCAAAAGAACCTATTTTCACTCATTCAGTCAATTATTTAATTCTCAATGGTTTAAGCGCAAAACCGAAGGAATTTAATACGAATAATAATTAAATGCAGTCTTCGTTACTTCACTCGAGGCCTAAATCGACGGTGGGGACGCCCGCTTACATCGCGCCTGAGGTTCTGTCACGCCGGGAGTACGACGGCAAGGTCATTTTCGCCCTTTTATATACCTTCTTTCTATTTTAAATACCTTCATTTCCTGCCTGGACCCGGTGTATAGATGGAATAGTCACTGACGTGTTGGACTGGTGAAGTAGATTTGGTCGTATATCCATTGGACCGTGTCTATGTTGATAAGACTCATAAAGTGACTGAAGCGGGCTCCCAGATTTTTAATTTCTTGATTTGACATGTTTATTTACTCGCATGGAGTTGGTGTATGGATTGAGTAGTCACTGACGTGTGGGTCCAGTGGAGATTTTTGGCCATGTGGTCCATGAACTTAGTCTATGCTGACACAGTAACTGAAAGGTGGGTCCATTAATAAGTTCTGAGTTGACATGTTTACATCTCGTGTGGACCTGGTGTACGAGAGGGATGGGGGCGGAGTATTGTTTGGTTCACTAGAACGGGTGTAGGTGAGAAAGTGTTAAAGAGGTATGGGAATTGACGAGGCCACGTGCTGAGTGCTGACTACACACTGAAGTAGAAATAGAATAGAAAAGTGGAGTGTAGTGTAGGAGAGGGGACTCCAATGATTATATTGGTTCCTCTCAAGTTTAGTTATCACTGGATATATTTGTTGGTTGGGATATTCTTTGATGGGAAATTTAAAGCAAGCCCCCTATATTATTAGAAACTGCAAAATGATCCCTCTGTTCTTACGGAATTGAAGAAAACATCCTCTTTTTGAATTTGTAAAAAGAGCTCATGCGTTATTGATATATTGCAATTTGCAAATTCAAAAGGATGGGATTTAATTTGATTTTCTTAAAATAGAGTGGCATTTTTGCAATAATTTTGTAATTTTGCAATAATTTTTGCAAAATATCCAATTTTGATTGGCATTAGTGGTAGTGGGGTTAGTTGAATTTCTATTTTGATTGGCCAAAGTCAAAAAGTCACAAAGCATGATCTCATAATTCATCCATCTAAATCTCTACGTCATGATTTTCTAGCTTTTAATAGTATCCACAAATAATATAATTTAAAATATATTTTTATTGATTGAGGGGTATTTATGTAATTTTACAGATGGCGGATGTTTGGTCATGTGGTGTTACATTATACGTGATGCTAGTTGGAGCTTATCCCTTTGAAGACCCTGACGATCCCAAAAATTTCAGAAAGACCATTGGGGCAAGCCCTTTTTTGCAAAAAAAAAAAAATTTATTTATTTATTATTTATTTTTGCTAACTGCCATTTAGAAAGGATTTGGGTTTTGATAAAAAATTATACCATATCCTTAAATAAATAAAAAATGATATATAATTTTTTTTATATTTATATATGTTGTTCTTGTATATAATGATTTTTATATGTGCCATTTTATTATGTCTACGTGCTATTTTATAATACTTATATACTATTTTCGTTACTCCTTTTACTATTTTATTATGTGTATATACTGATTCATTACCACTATATATTGTTCTCATAGTATCTGCATATAGTTTTACTACTGTATAAATTGTTTTATCCTACCTTTATATTTCTTTGCAGTACCTATAAAATAATATGTATAAATAGTAAATACAAGCACAAATAAATATTCTTGTTCAATTTTTCATTATCATATTTTCTTATTAAACACAAATAATATCATATTATATTTAAGTTTGCTATTTTTTTGCAGAGAATAATGTCGGTACAATACAAAATTCCGGATTATGTGCACGTATCTCAAGACTGTAGGGATATCTTGGCTCGCATATTTGTTCCTAATTCAGCCAGGGTACTTTTCCATATATAACCTCATAAAATTGTCAAATTATAAATGTACCCTTCAAAAGTTAGACTTCCACACACACAACATTACACAATTTTGTATGAGCAATTAAACCTTAACCCAATTTACTCATAATTTATACACACAAGCATTAATTGAACTCATTTTATTTGTCAATTAATCAACAATTGTTCAATTAAACAACTAACGAGCCAAGAAAAATGCATAAATAAATATTCAAAGTTAGTCATTATTTAACCTCATGTAAAATTCAAATTTGTTATATTTACAAATCTACCCTTCAAAATAAATAAACGTCAAATTTCATATTCAATTTTTCAGAGAATAACGATAAGGGAAATAAGAAACCACCCATGGTTCTTAAAAAACCTACCAAGGGAACTCAACGAGGCGGCCCAAGCGGTGTACTACAAAAAAGACAATTCCGCCCCCGCATTTTCGCTCCAAAGCGAAGAAGAAATAATGAAGATTGTGGATGAAGCTAGACATCCGCCTTCATCCGTGACTCCGATTCCCGGTTTTGGAGAACTGGGAATTGGAGAATCAGGAAATGAAGTCCGGAGAGAGAAAGGGGAGGAGGAGGAAGAGGAGGGGGATGGGGAGGAGGAGGATGAGGATGAGGATGAGGATGAGTATGAGAAGACGGTGAAGCAAGTTCATGCGAGCGGTGAGTTTCATCTAAGTTAGTTGAGTGTTATTTAAGGGGAATAAATTAATAAGTTAGTAAATTAAAGTTAAAGACTTTGTGTTTAAGAATAGTTGGAGTTTGTTTTGTTTGTTTTATTTTGTTTTTATGTCTTTTTGGCTTGTGGTTTGTAAAATTTGGATTGTATGGTTTGTGGAAAATTTGGACATTGAGGAATTTTTCCTTATGTTCATTTGGTTGGATATTTGAAATTGAATTGGATTATACATGATTGCATTAATTATATAGACAGATATATTTCATTTTTCTTTAAATAAATTGAGAAATATCAATATGCTTTATATATGAAACATAAAGAGTTTTGCGAGATTTAAACAACCGGCATAAAATTGTTCCGAGTGATTGATTCACGACACATGACACCCTAACTACTAGCACCACCAACATAGATAAAATATTACACCAAACATAATACCCAAAGCATATAAATAAAAAGTCTCAACTGTCTCAAATTTCTATAACAATTCACTCTCTTAGTAGCTGTAGTTCTTCACAAACATGCCCTCCTTGGCTTCGGCCGATTCGCCTTCGCCAGTGTATTTTCCGAGCTGAGCGAGTGAGTTGGCCTTCGCCCTGGTCAGCAGAGCGTTTTGGGCCGCCTCCACATTTTCCGGTCTGCCGCCCCAGGTCTTCAGGCAGGTGTTTTGCAGAGCTCTGGCGTATGAAAACGACACGTGCCATGGATTCGGTGCTTGGTTCATCGCGTTTAGGTTGAGAGTGGCTTCCACCTCGGATTGACCTCCCGAAAGGAACTAAAAAAGGAAAGAAGTTAAGAGATTAGTGGCGGATCTTTATACAAACTGAAGTTTTTAGGTATGTAATCTACGTAAAAAGATGATTACGGTTTTGTGTTACGAAAAGGACTTCATAACATATTATATAACCTGTTTAAACTCTTTATTAAAAAAATATTATATTGAATTGATTTTTGTCACTTCCATCAATTATTCATATGTATAATTGAGTGCAGGTCTGAGAAACCGCTTCGGTCTTTAAAAAAGTACAGTTTAACATTATGGCTCCTCTTCCCCTTTCAGTATTGAGTTCGATTTGAACATCTTGTGTTGATTTGATAGATTGTTACGATTATTACTGTCATTATAACTTGACTTAGATATTTAAGTGAGAGAGAGTGAAAGAAAGAGAGCAAACCATAATGCCGGGAACGGAAGGGGGAATTCTTCGGTGAAGGAGCTTGAGAGTGTATGAGGCGACTTCCTCAGGGGTAGCCCTCTCCTTGCACTCAGCACCAGGAGTAACCATGCTGGGTTTCAACAGGATTCCTTCGAACATCACGTTGTTTTGCGCCAAATAGAAGAAAGTCTCGGCCCACACCTTTTGCGCGACCTCGAATGTCCTTTCGATTCCGTGCTCTCCGTCTAATAGGATCTCAGGCTCCACAATCGGCACCAAACCGTTGTCCTTAAAAAATGAAAAATTAGATTAATGTTATGCCTTTGTGGTTGAAGTATTAAGTATGGACTTTAATTGAGAAACTATTTACTTGCGCAATGGCGGCATAGCGAGCCAAGCCCCAGGCCGCCTCCTTCACGGCAAGTTCGGACGGGCCGTTCGGGATGCTAACGACTGTGCGCCTGTTAGAAAAAGAAATCGTTGATTAATACCCTGTTAATAATGTTAAAGATGGTTTCTGTGTCGATATTTCTTGTTTCATAGTGAGAGAATTGAATAGAAACTAATCGGAGGTTGATGGAATTATATACCATTTAGCGAAGCGAGCTCCTTGTTGGTAGTATGCGGCGCAACGAGACGCAAGGCCGTCCAAACCTTGGCACCATGATTCATCGTTTGAGCCGGCAAGTGGCACAAGACCCTAACATAAAAACAGTTTATTATATCATTTTTAAATATTTTTGGTATCTTTTCATAAAAATATCTATACAGATGGAAAAATTCATGAAAAACTACCGTACCTTGTCAACTTTAATACCGGGCATGATCTTCTGCTCAAAGAGCACATCGACCATTTTCTTTCCATCAACGGTAGACTGATACAAGGTTTCCTCAAAGAGGATAGCGCCCGAGACGTAGTTGCCCAAACCTGGTGCAGACACAAGAAGAGTTCGGTAGGCTTGTCGGTTTGCCTCGGTGTTTTCCAAACCGATTGAGGCGAGTCTCTTGCCACATGTCGCGTTCGACTCGTCCATCGCCATAATTCCTTTTCCTGGCGAGGCAATAGTTTTCTGGAAAAAAAAAGAATATACAATGATTTTGTTCTTTTATTATAAGAGAATTTTGTTATCATTCGTATTTGGTGGAAAACTTTCAAATTTATTTATGATTTCAGTAAAATGAGAATATATCACAATTTTCAACAAACAATACAATCCAAACACACCCTATATTGTCCCTATCCATATATAAGATTCTACTATTTATCATATTTGTTTGATGAAATCTTCTATTATCATATTTAATCGCAAAAGCTATAGCCAAACCGTATATCTATTGCAATTCACACAATCTAAAATCTCTCTAATAATATCATAAATTACACTTGCTATCACATATTTTAGTAACATTAAAGAACTATAACTAAAATATTATAAGATGAATATAATAAACTTACAGCAGTCTTAACGAGCTCATCTGAGTAAGCGCCAGCTCTCACGGTGAAAGAAACCGATACATGTCGGTTGGTTGTTGTTCGGGCTCCGCCGAACCAGTCGGTCTTCTTTGGAAGGAATGAAGATTTGAGGATAGTAGCAGATGCCATTGCTATAATTCTCTCTCTCTCTGCTACTCTCTCGCTCTCTCTTCAAACAGAAAGAAGGAATGAATGAGAGTTATGATAATGGAAATGTGGAAATAAAATGTTTATATTAAAGTTTTTTGAGGGAGATAGAAGCGATATGAGATGAGAGGTGTAGGTAAGGCTTTACATTTGAATGGTGGAGATTCAGCTTTTTTGTATGAGTCTTGATTGCATCAATCCACTTTGTCCTTTTTCTCCTTGTGTTTCTTTTTTCTGGACCTTAAAATTGTTTTCTTATTTTCTTTGATTTCTTTATGTTTGCTTTATATTTTTTGGGGTCCATAAAATAGTGAGGTGAAACTTGTGTGATAATTTTTTCTTGTAATATTGTGGTCTTAATTTAATTTAATTTAATTTAATACTTTTTCAGGAATTTTTTTTCTGCTTGAGGTCATAAAATACTCATATAATTGGTTTTCAAATATTTTCCACTATCAAATTAGAGGCAATTGAACTCAAATGAAATTTGTGGATGACATTTTTTATATTCATTTTGCATAATTTAAAATGATTAAACCAAGACATTGTGGCGAATAAATCACTAACCATATAAAATGTATCCAATTTTTATTTGACAATTAAACTCACAATTCCCATGCATTTCAGTTTCATCTTAATACAACTTCATGCGAATATATCAGATTTACAAAGACATATTTCTAATAGATTAATAAGGGTATATATACTATCTTTACATTTTAAAAAAAAGGTATACTGTCATTGAAAATGTATATTTGGCAAAAACACGGTATATCACTATATCTTGTATAAATGGAATATTATTATCATAAATGAAATATTATCCCTTTTCGAAATACTTGCTTTTCCCACTATTCAGTCCATTAATATTTACATTCCAGCCCAATAAAATTCTTTTATTATGCAACCCAATAAATTCTCAGCCCTACTTTTTGTGATTTGAGCCCAAAAATATTTTCCTTCCTTCCTTCTTTCTTTCTTTCTAGCTCAAGTTCTGCCGCCTTCATTCTTCTCATGGCTCTCACTTGCTCGTGCCTTTTTACTCATTTGAGCAGAACATCTTGGCTCCATTGATGAGCAGTGAGCAGTTCCTTCTTCCACCATTAACAGTCGAACTATTGTCAAGCAAAACCCTCTTGTTCAGATTGGATTTCAGACAGAGGAATTGAGGTTTTGATTCAGGGGCTATTAAAAACCCTTAACATTTTTTTGTTACTTCTATATCGTCATGAAATCTCACACAGATTCAACTCATCTCATTCATTATAACCCGCATGAATCCATTAATCAATTTGAGCTCTCTCTAATTGAGTCTTACAATCTTCTCCAGTCCGAGTTAAAACCGCCATTTTCATTAAAAATTCCTTCTAAAACCGAATACATTCATCTTACTCAGGCCCTGGTTTTCTCTCTCCTCACGCAACCTTCTCTCTCCAAAATCAACCTCACTCATCTCCACGCGATTTCAACTGATGGGTACTCTCTCTTCACCGAAACCCTAGTTTCTCTTTGCGATGATTTATACCCTAAGTTTTTGCCGGAAACTAGAACTCGGTTTTTGTTTCTCACCTTTCAATTGGTCAAAGTCAACGCGTTTAAAATCGATTTGTTGATTGTTTCTTTACTTAGACGGATTAATGGTGGTGATTTTACAGAGCCCAATAGATGGCTTTGTGAAGAAATTATTAAAATTTTGTTAGAAAATTGGGCTTGGTTGAAAGATGAGAGATTAGTTCTTACGAGTGGTTTATATGTATTTCTTAGATTATTATCTGATCATTATAGATTAGCGGGAGGTAATAAATGGGAGGAATTGAAGAAATTGGAGATTGATTTTTGCATTAGGGTTTTGAGAAATTGTTTCAATTTATGTTTGGGAATTGGGCGGGATTTGATTAGGCTTTTACAGGATTTGGTTAAAATACCTGAATTTAAAGATTTATGGAAAGATTTAATCTTTGACCCTCATAAATTTGGGGTTGTGGGTTTTACTGATTTCTATGATATTTATAAAATCAAGACTCCAAATCATTATTTTTCGCTTAGAATTAATCAAGAAATGGAGACCCAATTGAGATTTCTTCTCACTCATGTGAAATTTGGAAATCAAAAACCGTACCAAATTTGGTTTGCTAAGAAACATTTGAGCCTGCCTGGTACAGAAACCCTAATAATTGATATAATTCGGTTTATTTGTTGTGCAATTCATCCTTCAAATGAATTGATTCGATCTGGAATTATTTCAAGATGGGCTGTGATTGGTTGGCTTTTAACAAGTTTTACGCGAAATTATTTCGAAGCGAATGCAAAATTAGCGCTTTTTTATGATTGGTTGTTTTTCAATGAAGCGATTGATAATATAATGGATATTGAACCCGCTATGCTATTAATGGTTAATTCTATAAATCAATATGCGGATATTACACAATCTCTTTTGGAGTTTTTGTTTTTGTTGGTGGATAATTATGATGTGCAAAGAAAGGGGATTATTCTGAAGAGTGTATTTAATGCATTTAATGTGTTGGTAAAAAGGGGGGTTGTGCATTCCATGGATGTTTTGGTGAATTGTGAGAAATTGTCGCCTTTTCTTAGAGAGAAATTACAATTTGTGAGTTTGTAAAGAATTGCAAGGATTTGTACAAAAATAGAGTTGCAAATTGATTTTGATAGGCTTCTGCGTTAAGTTTTTTATTTTATTTTATTTTGCCTTTTTGAGGGTTCTCTTATATGGCATTATGAAAAAATTAATTTGCAAATAGCAACATACTTGTTCTTACTTTAATCAATATTGCAATCAATAAATGAACTTGCTATGGACCTATGATAAACTAGTAAATGATTTTATATTAAATGTTCAGTATTATATTTTTTTCACGTTGGCAAAATAATACAAGATCTGTCATTTTCTAAAACATTTGCTAGTAAAATAAGATATGTCAATGACAATATCTAGCAGCATAAGTAGCTAGCTTGTCATAATATTGTTTCAAGAGAATGGAGGAACTTCCTTGATGGTGTCATCTTGCACGCAATTGAAGAACCTCAATGTTTGGATTAACTTTCTTCTCGAACTTCTTGTTATTATATCCATATTACTAAAACCATAAATTGGTTGTTTCTTCTTACATTTATACTTTTTTTAATCGTATTCATGCCAAATTTGTCATACTCTACTTGCTCTTCCTGGAAAAAAAAAATTAGAAGGGAAATCAAGTAATATATTTTAGAAATGCAAATTGAATAAAATGTATAAGGTTATATTCCCAAGTTTCAAACATTAATGAAACTAATCTTGTTTAGTCAGTTGGCATATTTATATTATAGTAAAAAAAAAAAGTTTAATCTTATGTTCAGATATATATTAAAATGTAACTAATTACATAAAAACAAATATGATTAACTTACGATTTGGACTGATATATCTTTTTTTTAGGTAATCATTTCGTCTGCTTTATTTTGTTACCGGTTTTCTCCAACAACTTATTAAAATCTAGATTGTAATAAAGTGATAATACATGCCACCACTAGAAGCTCAAAGAAGTTTGCTTAGGAAAAATAAATCATGAACTGATTTATTGTGTTACCAATTCTTCAATTTCTTACTATCTAGACATTTAAGAAATGTTTGCTTATATAAAGTTCAAATCATGCTGAAACTATGATACACACTTTTAATGTTAGTACTCTACTCCTTGTCAAAACTATCAACAAATTATTTTTCATATAGTTCGATAATTTCATACTTTAGACATGATAATATCACATGTTTTTGTGTTATGTGAAATATTTGATTCTCACAAAATACTTATCGCATTACACTAGTTTCCTCATTAACATGTGTAACAATTACAAACATGCCGAAACATCAATAAATCAAATTTCTGAATAATAATATTCTTAAAATTTTCAGAAATAACCGATAATAAACACTCATGGAAGAAAAATCCAAAAGCTCAAATATTCAATCAATCAAAAATAACAAATGGATACAAAAAGCCTCTTCTCACATCCAACTCCAGCGTAAAACAACTCAAAACACAAGCCTTCATAACATACAACCCGGCTTTACGCATCCAAAACTACTGTTTTGCAGTCATTAATGCATCGCCAAGGCTAATAACGAAGCTGCTTCTCATAGTTTTTCTTCCGATCATCCCTCCATTTCCTTTTCGCATCATCGCGGTAAATTCACTATAATCTATTTGCCCATCCTACAAAAAATCAATTCAATTATAAAATTGTATCTAATGCATTATAAAAGTATAAGATGATATATATAATCACACAAGTTCTATAACTAATCCTCTCAATTTCCAAATACTCACAATAATAACCTAATTTGTAACTAATTTCTCTCACGAAAATGAAGTCGATTTTGGCATTTGAAAAATTAAAGAATAAGAATCAAGAAAACCAAGAAATTAATGAACAATTAAGCTTTAGAATACAAAATTTGATGTTTGGAAAATGGAAAGTAATTTTTTGATATTCCAAAAATTAGGTGAGTTATTTTCTATAAATTTCATAAAATATAGCCTTTTTCCAAAAATCCCAAAAACAACCAAATACAACAAGTCCAAGAAAATATAGCCTTTTTTCCAAAAAATCCCAAAAATAACCAAATAATTATCTATCTAAACTCACGTTATTCTGATCGATATCTTTGATCATATCTTCCAGATGAACATCATCAAGACCGAACTCGCGACAGGCCTGCGACAGTTCATCGATCGTAATAAATCCGCTTCTATCCTTATCGAAGAACGAAAAGGCCTGCACCAAACTCTCTTCTCTCTCTAGTTTGTTCATGTGCAGCGTCGCGGCGAGGAACTCGCCGTAGTCTATTGTGCCGCTGTTGTCTATGTCCGCCTGTGAAATGAAAAAGAAAATCAAGATTTGTTTTTAATATGTTGAAATTTATTATTATGATCGATTAAAGGACAAGTTGTGTATTTTGAATAGATGGATTGAATTGTTGTTGAGTTTGTTATGACCAATTTTGGTAAATTGAGGGTCATTGATTCTCTTTTTTACCCAATTTGCCTCGATTTGTTCTCAATTTAAGTTTTTAACCTTCTCAATTTGAGTTTTTAACCAAATTTCGCCTCAATTAGTTCTCAATTTAACCTGATTTTGTCTCAATTAACATATAATTGTGCAAATCAAATGTAGTTTATACTTAGTTATGTAATAACTAGCTAACTAGCCAAATTAAAGAAAAAGTACATTTGTCTTGTAAGAGTAAATTTATCAAATCTCGAGATTCAAGAAGGTAAACATGATACTTGCAATTCCAAATGTGATTTCACTTTTTACCATTTCGACTTTTTAAAGGATATAAATATAAAATGTATAACTTACGGCATTCATTAGAGCCTGAATTTCGTGCTCCATGAGTTCGGACCCGACCCGTTTCAACCCGTCTTTCAATTCGTCGAACGTGATCGTGCCGCTATTATCAGTGTCTATCATTTTGAATAGTTCTTTCAATCCGCCTATTTCCTCTTCCGAAAGACTTTCAGCAATAACCTAATTAATAAAATAAACGGGTTACAATAAAAAAATTATTAGTGGATAATAATCGATCGTTGGATTTTTTTTTTTTTAAAAACTCTATTTTGTTTGTATTATGAAATATTAGTTATAAATTATGTGGGAAAAAATATTATTATGGAAAATAAAAAAAACACAGATGAAGGATAGTTTAGTCCAAAATAAAATCTAATTAAATTATATGTTAAAATTAATAAAATATGAGGGTAAAAAATCCAATCCACTTTGTAGGGGGTTTAGACTTTTGAGAGTGTCTAAGGGGATTTCCAAAATATTCAGGAAATAAAGGGGTTTTCGAAAAATATTAAATAAATAATATAATGATAAATAAATACCCTTAAAGCCATTTTCTTGAGCTTATTCATAGCAGAAAATTGCTTGAGACGCGACAAAACAGCAGAATCAAGCGGCCTATCAGGCGCCACATTATCATCATTAATCCATGGATGACCTAAAAAACACAAAATTAAAAATAAATATAAAAACATATAATTAAATTGGATCTCAGATCTCACCAGTCTAGCTACTCAAAACTACATTCTCATCTAAATTCCAAAGTTTAACATGAGAATAAATAAAACAAAAGTTAGGAAAACAGATAATCAAAATACATCTTGAGCCTAGCTTGATAGTATATTACATCATAAAATTATAAATAAATAATCAAATTGCATCTCGAGTCCTCAAATCAAATACTCAAGGTGGGCCCAAAATATTATTTAAACTCAGGGTTATATCATAAGAAAAGAAAGAAAAATCACATGAGCCTTAACTTACCGAACAAATAATATTCGAAATAAAACTATAATTTCATTTAAATCCCCAACTTTAAACCGAGAAATATAACAAATAAAAATACTTACGAAGGACTTCATGAGCCTTAAGCCTGCGACTCGGGTCCCGCTCGAGCATCTTGCGGACCAGGTCTTTTGCGTCATCAGAAATTAGAGGCCAAGGCTCGGATTCAAAGTCCAGTTTGCCCTTCAGAATCTGCTTGAATATCTCAGCCTCGGTTTCTAAAATATCACAAAAAATAAATAGAAAAAATAAATAAGTTTGAATAAATTAGGAATATGTTTCCTTTTTGGGGTGTTTTTGCGCTTATTTGGGTTTTACTCGGGTCTAGGTGATTCATATATGTTTTATTTTTCTTTTTTCTCCATTTGGGATTTTTTTTAAAGTTTAACTTTTAACCGATGCTATAAATTGGAAAACTATGGTATACAAAATTAATCACAAAGGTAGAATTTTAATAGACAAAAAAAATGCATATGAAAGGTTAAATTAACACTAAACATTCATAATTTATAACCTTCAATAGAGAAAACAACACATAAAAAAACGTTAATGTTAACGTATAACCTAATATATCTTTTAATACGAAAAAGGCACATAACAAAAAGCTAAATTTTTTTATACCGGCCCAAAAAGGAGGGATACCGCTCAGTAAAATATACAAAATAACGCCGGCACTCCAGACATCAGACTCGGGCCCGTAACACTTCAGCAGCACTTCAGGTGCCACGTAGTATGGGCTCCCCACCACGTCTGAGAATTTTTCACCTGAATAAATAATTTAAATTAAAAAGTTATTTATTTCTTATTTAATTTTGTTTATTTTTGTTTTTTGTTTTTGTTTTTGTTTTTTAATCGAAATAATAAGCTAGAAGCGATCATTTCAAAAGTACTTTTCGAGGAGGAGCATGAATCCTAAGGAATAGCACGCCTCCAGTTTTCAATATTACATAGCCTTTTTTGCAATTCTCAAATCTCTAGAAAAAAAAACCCAACCAACTCACCCGGCTTATAAAACACAGAGAGGCCGAAATCGGTGGTCTTCAAAGCCGCATCCTCATCCGTACTAGAAAATAAAAAGTTTTCCGGTTTGAGGTCGCGGTGCATGACTCCTAGAGAATGGCAGGCCTCGACGACGCCGACGATGGTGCGGATGAGCTGCGCGGCGGCCCGCTCGGTGTAATGGCCCTTCTCGATGATCCTGTCGAATAATTCACCGCCTGCACAGAGTTCCATTACTAGGTGCACAAACAACGTGTCCTCGTATGCACCTACAAAAACGATAATTAGGGTTCTGGGTCTGTTTTGTAGTGTTGATTTGATTTGAAATTTATGTGTTTTTCTAACAATGTGCATTAGGAGAGCGGGAAAAAAAGGAAAAGAAGAAACATGGAGTAAACAAAATTGCAACTTTTGTTTTGAGAGATACTGAGAAGGTCAACTAGACATGGATTTAGGAGATCAATAGCCCGATTTCTTGTTTCAAAAAAAAAAACATATACGAGAAACTACACATGAACTTTTTCAAATTAAAATTATTTATTTGAAATCAACAACAATCTGAAAGGACTTAGAAGATTCTAACAAAAAAACTAGTCAAACAACATTTCACATAAAATCATCAAAAAATTAGTCAAAAATTCGAAGTTTTAACCTTTGATTCTAACGACATTCGGATGCTCTGAGAGGTGATGCATGATTTGGATCTCTCTCCAAACATCCTCATAATCTTCTCTACAGAGCAGCTTTCTTTTTGGAATTGATTTGCATGCATATTCAGCTCCGTCAGATTTATCAGTACACAAATAGGTGGTACCAAATTGCCCCTGGCCAAGCTTCTTTCCGATCCGGTAATGGTCCCTTATATTGGATGTTTTGTGAGGCAAAACAGAGGAGGGTTTAAGAGAGGAAGAAGAAGAAGAAGAATCTTTCATTTTGAAAATTTGCCCTTTTTGTTTTTTTTCTTTTGCCAAAATAAAATGAAACTTGTTTGGAAACTCAGGACTCTTTCCATTTTTTGCATATATATACAAGTCAAAAAATAAACGCGTTACTCAAAATGGCAAATTGACGTTGTGACTTTGCTGTTTCTTGTTTCCAATCCGCGGTGGGTGTTTCTTGTTTCCAGTCCATATTCACTCTTATAAATTCCTCTAATCGTCTTATTTTGTTTGCTCTGCCGACTAAACTCTCAAGCATCGTCATACAATCTGTAAATAATATATCTCCACTATATATATGATCTCTAATCTTGTTTGTCTTCCTGCCATATTTTATATCTAATAATATTACAAGTTATGATTAATATAAAAATTTCTGATTATTATAGTTATGTTGTATTTTCATATTGTTTCTGAGTAGTAGTATGCTATGAAACGTGTCAAGTTTTTTATTTTACCAGCATACGGAAAGATGGAGTAATTTGGTAATGTTGAAAACATATAGCAGTTGTAATATTCATAATTTTATTAACATGAAATAGTTAGTTCATGATATTCTGTTATCTAATATAGAAATATGATAATAAAATTGATCATGATAAGGATGGAGATAACAATGCCGCTACGCCCCCTAGATTTTAAAATTACGAGGATAAGGAAAATGTGCAAACACGATGGGATGATCACGCCTGAATCACGCCCGTCGCGCAGCACGCCTGTCAACCCCTCATTTCTTTTTCTTCCAGTCATTTTTTTCTTCTCCAGCACGCGGCTATATACTATGGCTAATTTATATATTGTTATATATATATATATATATATATATATATATATATATATATATATATATATATATATATATATTGTTTTATATGTGAATTATATATTGTTATATATAAATTATTTTTTCTGAATTATATAATGTTATACCATATCTATATATCACGTGTATATACTGTTATTGTTGGTTTTATGTCCTAGGCCTTTGTATATGAGACCTAGTTGTATTTGTTGTGTGAATCAAACTTTGTATTTGTTTAGAGATATTTAATAAAATGTGTATTGGTTATTTTATTCTTTTGATTTAAAATAAACCTTGAATATGTTATTCAGCTTTGTATCATCTGAATATGTGATTATGATAATAAAACTACAGAGTAGTATGAAAAATGTATTCTAAACTATCCCTGATCATTTATAGGATATTTGTGGAGACAAATATACTTGCGAAATCATATGCAATATATTTATTTAAGTATGCAAGCTATAAATGCACATCAGTATGCTAGTTGATTGATGATCATATTTTACTGATCATGAGTAAGTGTTACTAAATCATTAACATAGATATATGTTGGAGAACATATATTGGATTAACCCATCGGGAGAAACAGAATAGTTCCGTTGGCAATGGAAGTTATGGTAACTGACTAATCTTTTGCCTCCCTCTCTAGTATAAATAGAGGGACAACCCCCCTCTATTAGACACACAATACAGTGCCTCCAGGCTGTGTAATATAGAGAGAAAAAGAGAGAGCCTCCTGAAAGTATTTCCGGATTCGTCTAGCCGAGTTTGGTTATTCTGACGATTCGAAGTTCGACGTGGATATGAGTAAAGGTCTTCTGCTTTGAAGACTTGCGAGCGATCAGTTCTTCATCCCTAGGAAGAGCAAGTAGGTTCGCTGAGTCGAGCTTCAGGAAGGAGAAGGTTGCTAGTCGGAATCGTTCAGACCTACATCCGTTCTCTGTCTCGCGGATCAGGAAGATCCGAGGTATAAATTTAATAGTATAATCTCATATTTTTATTCCATTAACGATGATCCTAGGGCGGGTTGAGCCCGTAGGTTCCGCTGCGCATGTAACGTACATGGCTACGGGTTCCCCAACAATCTGCCCAATGGATAACAAATTCTTCTTTAAATCTGGAATATATCGAACTCCCCGCAAAGTCCATCTAAATCCGTTGCTCGATTTTATTTGGATATCGTCTATGCCCGATATGCATAGCAGTTTCCCATCCGCAAAGTAAAACTTTTTGAAATCTCCAGATTCAAAATTTAAGAGCTTATCTTTCTGTGAGGTAGAGTGGAAGCCTGAATCTAAATCCCATGACTCGATAGGGATGTCGATGCACATAATGAGTTCTTCGTCTGAATTTTCCTCGGTGGCGGCATTTGCAAAACTTGTCTCCGCCATTTTCTCCTTTTTTGGGGATTTGCAGTCCCATTTCATGTAGTCATTTTTGCCACAATTCCAACACTCCAACTCGCCACGCGGACTTGTGTTGTTGTGACCTCTCAACTTCGATCTTTTGTGATTGTTGTTTCTCTGACTTTCACGACCCCCACTCTCTACATGAGTCTGAACTCGTGGAACCCGAGGCTTCGCTCTGCTCCCTTCGTCAAATATCCTCATTCAGGATGCGGTCTCGTACCTCCTCAAAAGTCAGATCTTCCTTGCTGCCGATAACGTCTACTGTCGTCGCCCAGCTTTCCGGCAATAATGACAATTGAAACTCTAGTGACATGTGGGGGACAATTGAAATTGAGTGACTTGTTTGGTCATTTTTGAAAATTGAGTAACCTACAGTAAAATTTACCCATAATTTTAATATATCTACCAATATACATCAAGAAAAGAAGTATAAATATAAAAAAGACATAATTTCATGTGCACCCCTAGAAAGTATTATGCTCATTGTTTCGTTAATAAAACATAATTCTCTCTAATTGAAATAATTATATTTAACATTTTTATCTTTAAAAATAATAGTAAAGTTTTATTTATGTTAACATTTTATTGGAAAGTTATAATTTTAGATTTGAAAGAATATTTTCTATAGCACTAGTTGTATTTGAAATTAAAAAAAAAATGTCTTATATGTTAATTAAGTTGTATAGATTGCGTTGAATTAAAGTGGATTTTGAGTTGCAAATCCGCAACCCAATCCGTTATTTTGGGTTACTTAAACTACTAACCCGACCAGATCCAATGACTTCAAAACCCGTCTGGGTTGGATTGGGTTGGACTGGATTGAATGGGTCGGGTGGGTTGGAAATTTTCTTGTACAACCCTAATAAATGTTTTGATATTTATGTCATTGTAAAAACGTGAATGATTAGGTTATGCTCTACGGTTTGACGAAAATTGATTGTGTTTGTTATGTAGCTTTTGATATGTTACTTTTCAGTTGATTATCGTATTTGTTATTTCGAGTGTTTTTCTTTGTATTACTTTATTTTCTTCTTCTTTGTGAATATGTTAAGAACTTGTTATATGTCATCTTTTAGAGAGGGAGAAGAGGAGTACTTACTGTAACTGATTGGTTGTTTGTGGAAGAGTTTATCGAAGGTTTCAGATGAAAGGCTTTATTATGCTTTAATAAAACTCTAATTTCAGCCAGGAAACCAAAAAGTACGAAAAATGAAACAGCAAGAATAAGAGGAAAAGAAGAAATACTGAATAAATAAAAATTCTCCATTTTAAGCGATATTGAGAGGTCAAATACATATGAATTCAGGATATCACTCGGAGATTTCTCAATTTTTAAGGGTGTATATGATAAACTGCACATGAACTTTTTTCCCTTAAAATTAATTTTTTAAAGTCAACAAAATCTATGAGGAATTTGTGGAGATTCTAGCATAAAACTAGCCCGAAAGCATTTCAAATAAAATCATCAAAAAATTAGTCAAAATTTCTACCTTTGATTCAAACAACATTTGGATGCTCAGAGAGGTGATGCATGATTTTGATCTCTCTCCATACGTCTTTATAATCTTCTCTACAAAACACGTAGCAGTTTTCTTTGTCGGTTTTCTCCAACAACTTATGCACAATCTAGATTGTAAATAATACATATGGCTTGAAGCTCGTAGAATAAAGATAGTAAACAGTGGCGGATCTTGATCCGAATCCTTGGGGGGCGGGGGAGCCGTAGTGGAAAATACAGTGAAAATCTTGGAGGGCGGGATACATATAATATATAAATTTATCACAAAATACAGTAGCATTATCATATATATACACTAAAATTTCAAAATCTTGAGGGGGCAGCTGCCCCTCTCTGTCCCTACTAAGATCCACCACTGATAGTAAAAATAAAAAAAAGTGCATGCCACAAGAAGCTAAAGGAATTAAAAATGTTTACTGAAATAAAGTTCAAATCATGCTAAAACTGATAGTATCACACTTATAATGTGAATACTCTACATTCTTATTAAAACTGTCAGCAAATTATTTCCGTATAGTTTGATAATCTCATACTTTAAGCAAGTTAGGAGGTACCAACATTCTCACATTTCTTCTGTTATGTGAAATATTTGATTATCGTGAAATACTTATGAAGTTTCATCATGCCAATCTCCTAACTAAACTGAGTGTAACAATTATAAACAAGTCTAAACATCACTAAATCAAATTCACAATTCCAATTTCTGAATAATAATATACTCAAAATTGTCAGAAATAACCGATAAAAACGGCTCAAGGAAACAAATTCCAAAAGCTTAAATATCCAATCAAGGAAAAATAACATAAATGGGTACAAAAAGTCTCTTCTCAAATCCAACTCCAGTGTAAAACAACTCAAAACACAAGCCTCCGTAAAATAATGCCCGGCATTACGCATCCAACAAGTTCAAGAAAAATAAAATAAAAATAAAAAAGTATTACATAATCAAAATAAAAGGAAAATATTTAAGTCGCAAATAAGACAAAACTATCGTTTTGCGGTCATCAATGCATCGCCAAGATTAATAGCGAAACTGCTGCTCATAGTTCTTCTTCCGATCCCTCCATTGCAGTAAATTCACTATGATCTATTTGCCCATCCTGAAAATCAATTAATTCCATATAAAAGTGTTAAGATGACATATGATTAGACAAACTTTTATATATAATCCTCTCAATTTTCAAATACTCACAAGAACCTATATGAATTTCTCTCACGAAAATCAAGTCCCTTTTGGCATTTGAGAAATTAAAGAATAAGAATAAAGAAATGTAACTAATTACAAACAAATAATGATGAACTTACGATTTGGACTGATATATCAAGTAATCATTTCGTCTGCTTTACTTAGTCACTGGTTTTCTCCAACAGCTTATTAAAATCTAGATAGTAATAAATAGATAATATATGCCACTGGAAGCTCAAAGTATTAGAAAAGTTCGCTTAGGAGAAGTAAATCACGCACTGATTTATTCGTTACCACTTCTCCAATACTATCTAGATATTTAACTTGTATAAAGTTCAAATCATGCTGAAACTATTGATAAACACACATTAAGAATTAGTATACTAGTTCAGTCGTTTCATACTTTAAACATGATTTCTATTACAGTATATGAAATAATTGATTATCGCAAAGTAATTACATTACGCTAATTTCCTCACTTACCTCCGTAACAATTACAAACAAGTCGAAACATCTGTAAATCAAATTCGCAATTCCAATTTCTGAAAAATAATATTCATAAAATTGTCAGAAATAAAACAGCTCAAGGAAATAAATCCAAAAGCTTAAATATCCAATCAAGCAAAAATATCATAAATGGATACAAAAAAGCCTCTTAGAAAACGCATCTCAAATCCAAATCCAATAGAAAACTCAAAATACAAGCCTTCATACATAAAACCCGGCTTTACGCATCCAACAAGTCCAACAAAAATAAAATAAAAATAAAAACATTACATAATCAAAATAAAAAGAAAAGATTAAAGTCACAAATAAGACAAAACTACTGTTTTGCGGGCATTAATGCATCGCCAAGATTAATAGCGAAACTGCTTCTCATGGTCCTTCTCCCGATCATCCCTCCATTTCCTTTTCGCATCATTGCAGTAAATTCACTATAATCTATTTGTCCATCCTGAAAATCAATTATTTCAATATAAAAGTATTAAGATGACATATATGATTAGGCAAGTTCTTACATCTAATCCTCTCAATTTTCATGTACTCACAATAAACTAATTTGTAACTAATTTCTCTCATGAAAATCAAATCAAGTAGCTTTTGGTATTTGAAAAATTAAAGAAAAAGAACAAGGAAAACCAAGAAATAAATGATTAATTAAGGGCTCATTTGGTATCAATTTTATTTCCTGTTTTTCATTTTTTTTCTTCCGAAAAAAAAATGGAAACGTGTTTGGGTAATTCAGCCGGTTTCCATTTTTTTCCATTCGATTGCAAAAATAAAAACGGAATTTTGTAAACGACAAATAGACGTTTTGCAATTCTTGTTTCCGTTTCCTCTCTCCTCCGCTCTATTAAAAGTATTGCTATCAGCGTTGCTCTAGACTAATTACATAATCATTCATAATTATCCCTGTATAAAATATTCAACTTGGTTGTCTTTTTCTTGCCGCTTAAATACAGCACAACCAAGAACAATAAAAAAAAATATTTTGTCATCAACTAAGATTTCTAATCTTCTTGCACTTTTATAATGTTTTTTCTTTTTATTGATCTCTTTGCAATGATTGTTTTCATAGTTCATGGTTGATGCTGGTTGACTTTCAACGTAATTATTGTATACAAATTATGATGGTTGTGTTTAGTTCTCATCTCATCTTAACTTAAAACTATATCTCCATCATTCAGAAACATGTTATACAAGTAGAATTTTCTCTTATCTCATTGGTATGCAGTAAAAGAATTATAAGAAAGACAGTGCATGAGATAGAGTTCGTTGCATGAATAAATTTCGCGATTGTTTGGTAAAAAAAAAATTGAACAAACATAAAATATTTGTATGGATATTTTTACTACATTTTTTTTCTTTTCTTTTTGCAACATTTTATACTTTTTAAGAAACATCATTTGTATGTTAATTTACTTTGTAATATATGTTAAGTGCATTGAGAAAAAATATTTCCATTTTTAAAAATAAAAAACAGTGTTTTAAAAACAGAAACAAAAAAACGAAAAACTGTTTCTTGTTTCTAAAAAACAAAAAACAGAAAAACGTAAATAATGCCAAACGAAGCCTAAGCTTTAGAATACAAAAGCTAACTACAAAAGTTAATATTTTTCCAAAATTCCAAAAATAAAACAAAAAATTAACTTTCAAATTCACATTATTTTGATCGATGTCTTCAATCATATCCTCAAGATGAAAATCATCAATTTCAAAAGTTGATTTTTGAAAATTGGAAAGTAGTCTTTTTAATATTCAAAAAATTACCGGAGTTTTTTTTTTCTAAATTTGCTAAAATACAGCCTTTTCTTTCAAAAAAAAAACCAAAAACAAATAAACAATCAACTTTCAAACTCACGTTATTTTGATCGATATCCTTAATCATATCTTCAAGATGAACATCATCGAGTCCAAACTCGCGACAAGCTTGCGAGAGCTCGTCAATCGTGATAAAACCACTACCATCTTTATCGAAAAAAGAAAAAGCTTGCACCAAATTCTCTTCACGTTCTAATTTGTTCATGTGTAAAGTCGCGGCCAAAAACTCGCCGTAGTCAATCGTGCCGCTGTTGTCTATGTCCGCCTGTGAAAAGAAAAAGAAAATCAAGATTTGGTTTAATATGTTAAGAAATTATTGTTATGATTGATTATTAAAGGGCAAGTTACGTATTTTAGTTTATTGTCCCCAAAATTAGATAAATTGGTGTTAATTGATTCTCTTTTTAACCCAATTTTGCCTCGATTAATTCACAATTTAAGTTTTTAACCCAGTTTCGCCTCGATTATATATCAAGTTGAGTTTTTAACCCAATTTCGCCTCAATTATTTCATAATTTAACCTGATTTTCCCTGAATTAACATTTAATTGTGCTATTAAACTCTACTTTATACTTAATTATGTAATAACTAGCAAACAAGCCAACAAATTAAAGAAAGTATATTTGTAGTCTCGTAAGAATAAATTTATCAAATCTCGAGACTCAAGAAGGTAAACATGATACTTGCAATTCCAAAAGGTAACTTCATTTTTTAACATTTCATATTTTTAAAAGGATATAAATATAAAATTTATAAACTTACGGCATTCATGAGGGCCTGAATTTCATGCTCCATAAGTTCAGACCCGACCCGTTTCAACCCGTTCTTTAACTCATCAAATGTGATTGTGCCACTATTATCAGTGTCTATCATTTTAAATAGTTCTTTCAATCCGCCTATTTCCTCTTCCGAAAGACTTTCAGCAATAACCTAAATTAATTAAATAAAAAATGCAATAAGAAAAAATAATATTTTCTTAGTGAATAGTTTTAATTTGACAGACTAGTTTCCAACATCTGTCGAGGTAGAGAAGTTATAAATCACTATATATCTTGATGGTTTTTCTGATGGAAAAACTAACTACAAAAAAGACTCAATTAAGTAAAACATATCCAAGAAAAAAACAAAAGAAAAGAAAAGAGATTTCGACCAATACACAAGCAGCAAGGATCTAAAAAGAAGTAAAAAAAATAAAGGAAATCCCACATAGAAATCTTTAAATTAGTTAATTATTCCATAAATAGAAACAATTAATTAACAAATTAACAAATAGTATAATAATAATAATAATAATTAAGTACCCGTAAAGCCATTTTCTTGAGCTTATTCATAGCAGAAAATTGTTTGAGACGCGACAAAACAGCAGAATCAAGCGGCCTATCTGGCGCCACATTATCATCATTAACCCATGGATGACCTAAAAATACAAATAAAAAATTAAAAAAAAATAATTAATTTGAATCTCACTCTTCGCCAGTCAAGCTTGAAATTACATACATCATATAAGTAATAAAAGCGAAATTTCTCAAAAATCCCCTATAATTTCTCAAATTTAGAGAAAACCCCCTAACTTTTAGAATTTTCACAAGACCCCCCCTTACTTTAAACTTTCCATTTTTCAAATTTCTTTCGAAAAAAATATATAAGGTGCTTACATATTATTTCTCTATTATTTCAAACTGAGACGGGTTTTTTTTTTTTTAAAAAAACAAAACATTAAAGTTAGGGGCTTTTGAAAAATGGAAAGTTTAGAGTTTTTTATTCCAAAAAATAGGGTTTTTTAACCGGTAAGTTATTTCGGTACGTGGTTCGTATCGGTACGCATGTGTAAATGTGTATATATATATGTATATGAATTTAATATAAAATTATTGTGTTTACGTATTTACTAAAATGTATGTGTGTATATATGCAAAATATAACAATTAAACAATATAATTTTACTTCACTAGCATCATCGATTAGAGCTAGAAAATCTTTTTATCAGGTAAACTTGCCACAAAATGTACGAATATTTTCAACTCCCCTCACGAATAGTACTCAAAAATATCTCATTAGCCCCACTAAACACTGTCAAAACTAAACTTCCCCTAAAAAAGTCTCTAATTTCACTTCAATTACCAAGTTCAAAATGAGAAATAAAATGAAATGGAACACTTACGAAGGACTTCATGAGCCTTGAAAATTTCCCCATCATAATAAATACTTACTACTTGGAAATATCTCAAAAATTACTAAGTAAAAATTACTCAAAAATATCTCATTAGCCCCACTAAAAAACCACCAAAACTAAACTTCTCCTAACAAAACTATAATTTCATTTAAATTACCAACTTCAAAACAAGAAATAAAATAAACAAAAATACTTACTAAGGACTTCATGAGCCTTGAGCCTGCGAGTCGGGTCCCGCTCGAGCATCTTGCGGACCAAGTCTTTCGCCACGTCAGAAATCAAAGGCCAAGGCTCGGATTCAAAGTCCAGTTTGCCTTTCAAGATCTGCTTGAATATTCCCGCTTCGGTTTCTAGAATAATAAAAAAAAAGATAAAAAATGAAAAAAAGAGTTTCAATAAATTGATGATTGTGAGATCGAAAAGAGTAAGAAAAAATGTGCTTTGGTGATGGGTATATGATTTTCTTTTTCTGGTTTGTTTCGTGCTTATTTGGGGTTTAATTAAGTTATAGAGATCACATATGACTATTTTTTTCATTAATAGGTGCTACAAATTCGAATACTAAGGTCTAAAAAAATTAATCAGAAAACAAGTATAATTTCAAGAGGCCAAAAAAAACATGCATATTAAAGATCAGATACTAGCAAACATTCCTAATTTAAAACCTAACAATCCTTCAATAGAGAAAAGAAAACAACACATAATAAAAAATACAGAACTTCGAGGCCAAGAGCGGGCGGTGGAGGCAGAGATAATGTTACTTAACGTGTACCCTAATTTATCTTTTAATACAAAAGAAAATTGCGTAATAATAAAATACTGATTATAATTAAATTTACCGGCCCAAAAAGGAGGAACGCCGCTGAGTAAAATATAGAGAATGACGCCGGCGCTCCAGACGTCGGACTCGGGCCCGTAACACTTCAGCAGCACCTCCGGCGCCACGTAGTACGGGCTCCCCACCACGTCAGAGAACTTCTCACCTGAACATAAATAAAATATTAATTCAAAATTAAAATTAAAAAATAATATTTATTTTTTATTTTTTATTTTTTATTTTTTTGTTTTTTGTTTTTTGTTTTTGTTTTTTGTTTGTTTGAATTAAAATGATAAGCAAGAAGCGATCGTTTCTACTACACAGGGACTTTATTTTGCAATTTATGCATAACGCAGGGTTTTTTTTTCTGCAAATTTCTCAAAAAAAGGCTTGTAAAAAACAAAGAACCTGAAAATTCACGACTATTATCTGAATCCTTGATTATTGCAAGGTTATTTTCGCAAGTTAGGCATAATTCAAGAGCTTTTTCGCAAATTTTTTTTGCAATTTAGGCATAATAATACAAGGGCCCTTTGCAACAAAACATTTGCAAAAAAAACCCTTATTTATTGAAAATTGCAAAAAAGCTACCCATTTTGGTCTCTGTTTTTTACAAAATCGCCTGAACCTACCTGGTTTATAAAAGCTTTTTCACAATTTTCAATAAATCACGTTCTTTTGAAACTTAGGCATGCATAATACAAGGGCCTTTTTGCAAGTTTCTCAAAAAAAAAACATAAAAAAACTCAAAACAACTCACCAGGCTTATAAAACACCGACAACCCGAAATCAGTAGCCTTCAGAGCCGCATCCTCATCCGTACTAGAAAATAAAAAATTCTCGGGCTTCAAATCCCGATGCATGACTCCGAGAGAATGGCAGGCCTCGACGACGCCCACGATCGTGCGGATGAGCTGCGCGGCGGCGCGCTCGCTGTAATGCCCTTTTTGAATTATACGATCGAATAGTTCGCCGCCTGCGCAGAGTTCCATTACTAGGTGGACGAACAACGCGTCCTCATAAGCGCCTGGATGAAAGAAAAGTGATTAGGGTTGTGTTTTGTGTTAAATAGTCCTTGAGTTGGTGTTAATTGAGAATTAGATGACGAAATGGCGTGTGTTGGTGATTAGGGTTGTGGGTTTGTTTTGTAGTGATGATTTGGATGTTTTGATTTATGTTTTTTTTTTTTTTTTTTTGTAAGAGTGTGTGCATTGTAGGTCGATGAGTCGATGGAATGGCTTAATAAAACTGTGGATTCAGCTATCAAAGCAGAAACAGAAAAAGAGGATAAGAAAAAGAAAGAGGAAAAGAAGAAACTTGGGATAAAGATTAATTCTAACTTTTGAGAGATACTGAGAGGTCAACTATATATGAATCAGGAGATCAATAGGCAATTTCTCATTTTTCTAAGGACGTGTATGATAAACTACACATGAACTTTTCTCCCTTAAAATTAACTTTAAGTCAGCAATAATTTAACAAAAAACTAGCCCAAAAGCATTTCAATCAAAATCATCAAATAATTAGTCAAAATTTCGACCAAATTTTAACCTTTGATTCGAACAACATTAGCATGCTCTGAGAGGTGATGCATGATTTGGATCTCTCTCCAAACATCATCATAATCTTCTCTACAAAGAAGCTTCCTTTTCGGTATTGATTTGCACGCATATTCAGCCCCGTCAGATTTATCAGTGCACAAATAGGTGGTACCAAATTGCCCCTGGCCGAGCTTCTTTCCGATCCGGTAATGGTCTCTAATATTGGGGGTTTTATGAGGCAAAACAGAGGAGGGTTTAAGCGAGGAAGACGAAGACGACGAATCCTTCATTTCAAAAATTTCTTCAACTCTTACAAACAAAATCCAAAATTAAGATCTGGGTCTCTCACAATATCACGATTGGAGATCGATTCTAGCTCAATTTTTTCAACCTTTCCTCATAACTGAATCATGGGTTCTAATGCATGAGTTGATTTGGTGAGGACCCAAAACGAGTTGTTCTCAGAGGGTTTTAGTGGTGAAACAATGGGCTTTAAGGTTTGTGATTTGGTTGGTCTTTGGGGTTGACAAAGAGAGAGAAAGAAGAAAGAAATAGAGAGAAAGAGAGAACGGATAGAGATGGAGAAAAAGAGAGGAGAAAAGGTCAAGTCATGAAGAGGGCGAAGACTCGGAAAAAAGAGCAAAAAGGAGAGAGGATGGAAGTTTCTTATTTTTTTTAATTTTATCTTTTTGGCTAAATCTTATTCTAAATTTTAAAAAATAACTAAATAAGTTATGAAATTTCAATTATCTCAAATTTAAAAAATGATCAACTTTTAATTGTCTCATAAAGATCACTAAACTTTCAAAAATTATCAAATATATCATCCAACTTTCAATTGTCCCCAATAAGTCACTTAACTTTTAAAAAATGATCAAATAAGTCACCCGGTTAATTAAAATTTGAATGACCTATTTGATTATTTTTTAAAGTTGAGTGACATATATGAGGCAATTGAAAGTTGAGTAACCTATTTGATAATTTTTTAAAATTGAGTAACCTATACGGGACAATTGAAAGTTGAATAACTTATTTGGTCATTTTCGAAAGTTAAGTAACTTGCGGCGGTGAATTTTCCTTTATCTTTTTTGGTTTTACCTTATCTTTCTCTCTTTCCAGTTTCTTATTGTTCTTAATTTATCTTTTTTTTTTTACTTTATATTTTTTTTGGAAAAGAGGGGGTTTTGAAAGGATGGAATTTTATATATACTATTTTTTTTTCAGTTTTTAATGTATTTTTTAATTTTTTAAATATTATTTTTATTATTTTTAGGTATATATTATTTATTATTTCTGTATATTATTTATAAAAAATGAATTTTATATACTGTTTGTTTAATTTTTATACTGTTTTTTATCGTCATCTGCGTGATGGGAAAAACCCTTTATGTAACATCAAAACTCTTTTTTTTATGAATTTAGTATTGTATTTATCTTTTTTTAGTTTATCATTTTGTTATGTGAAATGTAAATTGCACCGACATGAATTTAATTATTTACCATAATTATAATGTTGTTTTGTTTTTATGTCTCTTAATCTTCTTGCAAGGAATGTTTAATGTAGAAAATACTCTCTGCATTTTGAATAGAGACAAAACATAAATCAAATGGCTGAGAAATATCGGCAATATGTGAAATAGAAAGTAGTTGATTATGGCTAGGTATGCCTTTAGATTCGAGCCTCATATCAATTATGAGTTGAAAGATTTGCTAAATAAGTTTTACATTTACCATTCAAAAAAAATAAATTTTACATTTGCTAAGACTTAAATTCATGAGCTTATGTTAGACATACAATATACTTTATCAACTATACAATTAAATTGTTGAGATGAATTAATATTTCTTATTGGTAAAAAATAAAGAAAAGTTGGAACTTGAAAGTTAATTCTATTTATTTCATTATTCAGTCTCGGACATGAAATATTTTGTGTAACTCTTTCTGATTAATCTCAACTAGTTGTACTTTTTTCTGAAATCATATTTCTCATGTCACATATGTTTTTAGATGTAGATTACTGTTTAAAATCCCTGAAGATTTGTATAATTTAGAATTTAATCTTGTAATTTTAACTTTTATAGTTCTTGAATTTTACTTTATGTAATTTATCATTTAATATTATAAGTTATAGATTTTTATAGCTCTTGAATTGGCACGTAAAGAGTGGAAATTTCTTTTTGTCGAAAGATGAGCTTTAAAGAGTGGAATTTTATTGTTTGAATTTGTTTAATAATGAAATGCTAGGAGAGAAAGGTCAACAATTTTAATATATCTACCAATATACATCAAGAAAAGAAGTATAAATCTAAAAAAAGACATCGTTTCATGTGCACGCCTCCAAAGTATTATAATATAAATTTTAGAGAAATTATTCGGAGTGTCCAGGTTTTGTAGTGTCCAGAAACGTCCATCATATAGTTTTAGCTGTACATATATATATTTGCATTTGAATATAACTTTTGTGTTTATAAATATACTTTTTTGAAAATATACTTTTTTTGTAATTTCACGATACATTTTGTGTTTACAAGAATATCTTTTTGTAATTTCATCACACCTTTTGTAATCGGATGCTGTTGGGCGCTCCAAAATACTGGTACTCCATATCTGAATCTTTTTCTAAATTTTATCACTTCTTTCAAAATGTCTCTAAACTACCACTTTTGGCAATTTTTATCTTATATATAAAGATAAATGTTGATGTGTATGGCTCATTTTTCTCATGTTTTGTGGTCATAAATGAAAATTGTCAAATTTTCTAGACCCAATAAAAAATTTGCATGTTATTTAAAGACCATATATGTGATTTACCATCTTATCTCTTTCATCCACTTATACTCACCTACACTACATGAAGACAAAATGGCCAACTAAGCACCCACTCTTTTTTCCCTTGGATCTTTCGCACAATTTTCACGCTCTCACAATATCACATATACACCCCTACAAAATGAACAATATAATAAATTCTTATTAGCTATGTTATGAATATTAGAACATTAAAAAATGTCATATGTATCCAATGACGGAGCCTGACCAAGTATGTTTAGGGGTCAGAAAATTTATAATACTACTGATTATACTTGTACATAATTTGAAATGAAAGGAAAGATAATCATTATAAATATATTACTGAATTAAAAATCTTAGAGAGAAGAGAGAGGACATAGTCCCCCTCAATCTTTATAAAGTCATGTCACTATATGTATCCTTTCTTTTCTTGTTAACTTCAAAAGATTTATAAATCACTGTGATTTAATTATATTTTATTTATATATGAATAAGTAAGAAATAAGAGCAATTCAACATGTTCAAGTACTAAAATAAGAGGGGAAGGATATTGATGATATTTTTCACATTATGCAGTATATCCATGATATTTTACATTCAAGAGGGATATACATGATATTTTGAGGTTCCAAGGGTACTAGTGAAAATTTGCCAATTTAATTGAAAGTTTACAAGGTATGTGTTAAATTGACACCTTCAATTAATTAATTCAACTAATTGAAACGGTACAAATTAAAGAACGTGAAATATAAAACTCACAAAAATAATTGGTGAATTTTTCAATTAAGGGACTAAGGGGGAATGAACGTACCAAGAAGTTTTCAAAAAATGTTCACAGCTCAACTACAGATAAGTAATTTTAAAATAAGATAAGAGGTATATTCTTTTTTGACAGTAGATAAATCATAAGATGTATATGTCGAACTGTTGACTCCTTACACATGTTTGTAGATTTTTCATTCCTACCCTAAAACATTTTCTTTTTATGCTATTACCCTTGTGAAACATATGTTTTCACAAAATTGCATTTATCCTCATACACTAATTAATTCACATAATATCTTACATATGTTTTATGATATAGTAAGACTCATAGTAGCAATAGCAATTGAAATTACTTAACTTGAGAAAATCATGGCAAAATCTAAGTTTGATTTTTCTTTTCTGGGTCCGACAAGTATTTTTTTTCTACTCATTTTGCATATGGGAAAGTGGAACTTCACTATTTATGCACATGTAGTTCTGTTCTTTCCCTTGTGTACTTATATTATTTCTCAAAAGTAATTTTGAAAAGTGTTTATGCATAGATTGAGATGCCGCAACCCTAAAGTTTCCTGATTATATGATATATACACCTGCAAAACCATAACTAAAGACTATAAAACCAGAAAAATGACCATAAAATTACGAAAATCAGAAAAACCAAAACATTTCCCAAAAATAGAACTTTTCTTTAAAAAATATGCATTAGCTATGTCCAATCCAATAAAAGGAATTAATCAAACCTAAAGGCTTAATCAGTCATAGTCATTAGACTTAAGTTTCTTTTTTTTTTTATACAAAAGCCTAAAAGTCTAAAACTCCATCAAACCAGAAATTTTCTAAACATTAAAAACTACTACGAGAATTTTCGCGCTCCGCTGCGATTTTTATCATTTTTATTGTTTAATAATTAACACATTAAATTCATCTTATGAATTAATAATCATAAAAAATCTATATAAATTATCTCAAGAATTAACTTATAACAGAATAAACAATGAATAAATAATTTATATTTTTGTTACAAATTATCTATGAATCAAATAAGATTTATACAAGTCATAATAAAAAATATGTAATAAGATTTATACATAATTATGCGTTCGAAAGTATAATCATTGAGATCTTGAATGAAAGATCTCATCATCCTTGTTCTGTTTTTCATTTTTCACAAAAAATTAAGCTATTGATAAATCATATTTTGAAAGAAAACGTTGGGAAAAAATTACCTGAGCTAGACACATGGAGCCCACATTCTTATTTATTTATTTTCTTTTTTTTAATTATTTAGGGAGAGAGAAAGAGAGGGCCCACATTTTTTTTGAAAATTATTAATCTATTTTTTTTTGTTTACTTGAGGGAGAGAGAAAATGAGTGACACATGAGACCCGCATTTTTTTTGATAAATTATTATTTTTTTATTTTTATTTAGGAATGAGTCATAATGTCATCTGATATTGTGATATTCAATTCAGTCGATTGAAGACACGAGATATTGAAAGTCATTATGAGAAAACATAATAGTGCGTTCGAAAGTATAACAGTTAAGATCTTGAATGAAAAATCTCATCATCCTTGTTCTATTTTTCATTTTTTCACAAAAAATTGAGCTACTAAAAAAATCATATTTTGAAATAAAACGTTGGGAAAAAATTATCTCAGAGAGAAAGACACATGGAACCCACATTTGTTTTTTGAAAATGAATTATTTATTTTCTTTTTTTTAATTATTTGAGAGAGAGAGAAAGAGATGGCCCCATCTTTTTTATTTATTTTGGAAATCATTAATCTTTTTTTTTATTTGAGGGAGAGAGAGAAAGAGAGTGGCATGTGGGCCCAGTTTTTTTTTTTTTTTGAAAATCATTATTTTTAATTTTATTAATATTATTTAGGAATGAATTATATGTAGCAAGAATTCAGCGGTTATTGATATTATAACTCACAACACATAAGTTGCACAGTTTAGTTTTCAAAATAATTAATTATATTTAATTTGACATTTCGCACTAAATCAGAATAGAACACAGAACACCGAATTTATACCAATCATATTCTGACACTATTTAACTACACAAAAACTACACAAAAACAGCAATAAAATATCAGTAACTCTAGACGATCAAACGGTCCATATCGAACCACATCACCCCATCCAACGGTCCCCAAAATAGGGGTGACGTGGCCTCTTAAAATCACTTACTTGGATGCTAGAATTTGGGGGGGTGAATCTATACATACATACAAATATTTATTACATCCAATTAGATTAAACCTAACAACCATAATTAATTAATTAATTAATTAATTAATCAATCATAACACTCAATATTCAACATATCGCCAAACAAAACCCAAACTGCTTCCCATAACATTCATTACTACATGAAACAAGAGAACTTCAAGTATATTATACATATACATCACCCTAAAACTCCACGAGAAAATTTGACAACTTGTCCAAATAAACTACTTCAAACAACTACAAATATTAATTACACCAAAATAAAAAAGGGCAATCAGATCAAACCTAAAACATATTTTTATTTTCAAAGTAAACCCTACAAATATTTTTATTTTCTTCATTTGTGCTTAATTGCACACAAACAACAGCTAAAATCCTTATTGAGGACTTATTGTAGAACTGAAGGTTAATTGAGGATTAATCAGTGATAAACTTTCTAGCAGCTATTGAGACTTCATAAAGATCAAAAAGCGCTTTTCGGTTCAAGTTGAACTAAACTGTACAAAATAAGGTGAATTTTGTGCTATTTTTCAAGTTCACCTTAATTACATCAAGAAATGATTCACTCAGACCCTTCAAATAGCCCTAGTAAATGAGTAAAAACGCATGAGAGAGAGAGAGAGAGAGAGAGAGAGAGAGAGAGAGAGAGAGAGATGCCCCTTTGTGAAAGTGAGAGAACCTTGGTTTAAAAGAGATTAACCTCTGTCAAGTGAAAAAGATGAAGAGAGAGAACCAGCAGAGGCCCAATGGAGTAAGTAAGCTTGAGAGGGAAGTAATTACTAATTAGTAGGCGAAGATGAAGATAAGAGTGACTTTGGCGCGTTAAACTTTACCCGGATCTTGGCGTTCTAACATTTCAGCGAATTATCAACTGCGGTTATAACATGAAAAACAAATATACCGGCAAAACATAATTCCTATTTCTAAACTATGCCAAACAAAGAATTTGTATTTTGCTGGAATTGAAAATACAAATTCCATTCAAAATTCCTTACACCAAACGGCCCCTAAATAGTTAATCATGAGAATTAATTTCTTTCATATGATCATTTGGGTCGATATATTGCCAAACAAAACCCAAACTGCTGCCCATTATATTCATCACGACAGCTGAGAGAGCTGGTGGCAACGCGACTAAAGGAGAAGCAAAATGCGATGTTGCTAAAACTACACCAAACGAAGAATTTTGCATACCAACCTAAAAAAATAAAAAGATAAAATAATTAAATACATATTTTTTGAAAAAGAATTTTGCTCAATATCTTCTATTTTTTTTTTCAAAATTATGTAATTATAAATAATATATTATAAGTACAGTCTTTTAAACTCAAACAGTACATATAAATAATGTTATAATATATATTATACTATATATGATACAGTATTATATAAATTATGTTATATTATTAATATAAAATGGTATATTAGATTGAAAGAAAGGGTCAAGTACCTCAATTGAAATTGCGCGTCTTTCCTTCTCTTTGAAACCACATATTGTTGCACATGCATATCTAAGTAAATACAGAAAATAGATAAATAATAATGTGTTGGTTATTACTACAAATGTGAGCTATATTTAAAAATAAATAAGTGTATTAGATTAAAAAAAACCTAAATTTACACTCGTTTATACAATTATGCGTCAATTAGGATCAATTTAATCAATTTTTACTCAATTAAGCCTAAATTGTGCAATTAAGCATCAACTAATACTCAAATTACCCTAAATTTAACCCCAAATTCACCAACAATGAATAAATAATCAACAAAACAAAATCAAATCACTTTTATTTATAATAATTAATAAAATTGAAAAAAAAAAGATCCATACCCAACAAAAAATCCAGCAAAATGAAGCAACAGAACAGATAGAAGCACAGCCTTTAAGTCAAAAGATTCAGAAGCTGAGCTGGCAAGGGATGATTTTAAGCGCACAAAATTCTCTGAAAAAACACTGCAAAAGTAGAATAAATATAGTTAATACTAGAATGGTAATTTTCATGCGTATCCTTCCAAAAGGTGAAAATATCAAATTTACCCTTTTATACTGAAATATATAAAATATGCCATTCAAGAAATCAAATATATCTCATAACAGAAGGCATGTCAAAATTAACTTTCCACCCCCTGGGTCCTCTCTCACTCCGGCAACCTCGCTACTCCGGCGACCTCCACTACTTCAGGGGCCTTCATTTCTCCGGCGATCTTTTCTTTAGTAACTTTTCAACTTTTGGTGAATTATTCCAACCCTTCTTTTCTCTTTATTCTCTTGATTACCTCTCTTCTCTCTATTTTCTCTAGTCTTCTCTTTACTAGACATCTCTTCCTCTTTCCTCTTTCCTCTTCTCTTCTCTTCTCTTCTCTTTCAATACTCTTTTTCTTCATATTTTCTTCAATTTCGTTTTATCTTGAATATACTCCTATCTACCAAAAGAGTGGAGTTTCAAGTTTGACTTTGTTGTGATGGTTAAGACTTGCAACATGATAACAGAGCTTCAATGGCTCTATGGAGGATACACTCAGATTGATTCTTCCGGCATTTTCTCGGCAAGGGGAAGTCAAATGGAAGAGTATTCTTCAAATTCAGAGAAGAGATTTCGCAAGCGGACAAACGGAAGAAAGAGCATAGATTTTTAATTAAAATTTGATTGTATGCTTATCTTTGTAATTCAAAGTTTGTCTTTTTACTTTTCTGTATCTCCAATGTAATCACGATGTAATCAATGTTTATTATTAATGGAGAAGCCTAAGGGCATTTATGCAAAAAAAAAGCTCAAAAATATCAAATATGCCTTTTTCTAACACAAATAGATTTGAAAATTTTAATCTTTTAAATTTTGAAGACAGCATCTGATATATTCTGAGTTTTCGCATAAATTTGATATTTTCATTTATGGAAAGATAAAAGCGAATTTGAGGCTTAATAATATTATTATGAAATATTATACAAATATGAACATATTTATAAACCTGCTTGCAAGAAAAGAAGAAGTCAAGACAGCAAAGAGCGGTGCAAAATGATTTACGGCTTTCACAACTGAAGGAAAACTGCTCTGAATATAAGAGCCCAACAAAATTGGTGCCACTACAACCTATATAAATAAAATGAAAAAGAAAAAGATCAGAGAAAATTATAGTCTTTAAATATTTGAAACATCATGAAAACCCAGAATATTTCAAACCCAAACTCAAAAGTAATTTTGCATGTATCGCATTCATGACAAAAATTTAGGATATATATTTACAAGCAACAAGAATTTGAAATGCAAAGGCACCATATTATATATTAACTACTATTATCTCTTCATGACATTTACCTTTTCTGTTTTACTTGAAGGATAGCATGAAAAGTTCCAACTACAACAATCTTGCAAAAGAACATTATTATAGGTGCTTCATTCAGACTTTCTAATGGCATAATTAATGTAACTAACAAAAAGTCTCTCATGAAATTCTCCATGAGTTAATGTATTCCTTCAAAAAACCATTCCACTGTCTAAATTTCAGGCATAATGCAGGGTCTTTTTTACAAATTTACCGAAAATTAACTCATGGAATACAGGGACTTTCTAGCAATTCATTCATAATGTAGGGTCTATTTTGCAAATTTACCAAAAATAATAAAAATCTTCTACCTGAAGAGTGCTGATAGAAAGGCCTAGTGCATCAACAGGCACGAAAGCGCCAGCTAGGATTTTGGTTAAAATTGGGGTGAGAATAACGGCTCCAAGTGTCGAACAGACCGTCATCACTACAGACAGAATCACGTCGCCTTTCGCTGTCAAGGTCACCTGAATCACTATTCAAACTTTAACCAGTGTTGCAAATAGCGGTTTGTAGCGGCGCAATAGCGGTTTCTAGAAGCTAAACGCTGCACGCAGCGGTTTTGTTGCGGTGTAGCGTTTTTTGATGATTTAGCGGTGAAGCGGTCCGCAATAGCAGTGTTGCATGTGTGTGTTGCGGTGTAGCGGTCTGAATAGCATTTTTGATGGATTTTTTTTTTAGTAGATTTTTTTTATTGGATTTTTTTTAATGGATAGATATGTTGTATTTTAATATTAATCATATTTTGATTTTGGACATGTAACTTTTGGCAAGAACATTTCAAACTTTTATTGTTAATATTTTAATATTAATCATATTTTAGTGTTGTATATTTCTTCTTTTAGATTTTGTAGTGATATATATTACGTAGTGGTATATATGGAAAAAATATTTATACATATTATCTACTATAAAAATATATCTCCGCAACATCTGCGCTATACGCTGCGTTATACGCAATTCGCTACATGAAAATTCTAAACGCAACACACCGCTAAATGCTATTTGCAACCTTGACTTTAACCAATTATGTTCATTTCGTTATATTTTTTAGTATTATTATTATTATTATTTTTAAATCAGCAGCTTCAGAACGGCTAATAGAGGGTTACTAGTTATACATATTTCCGTACATATCTAAAGTAGATATTGATATAGTTCATAGAAAATACTTCTCAAAGTCAAAACAAGACTGAAATATATCGACAAATTAATTTCATTTTGCTTTTTTGTGCTGCTTATTACTTATACAGTAGTAGAATAGCTAATAAAGGATTACTAGTTACTAGATTATTATTGGTACAATTTCGCCAAAATTGGAACCATTTAATTATTTTTACAATTGGTATGATATTTGTCCCACTTCTAGCAATTGGAACTGGTTGTTGGGCCTGAATAGTTGTACTGATCTTCTTCAAATTGGTACCCATTAATGAATTAAATTAACAATCGTACCACATTAGAAGCGGTACCGCCAGGGCAGCAACCGAGAAGAATTAATCCGACCGAAAAAGCAGGCGAAAGGCCCAAAACTCTGCTAATCAGAGCCGCAAAAGCCGGCATTATTGTGTATTGTGCCATGCATCCAAACATAATCTGAAATTTCAAATTACACCCAGAAACAAACATCAAACTTACCACCCAATTCTCAAAATTACATAACTAACCTAAAACCCAATACTAAAAACTCACAGAAAGAGGCTTCTCCTTGAAAATCGAAACCAAATCCTTAAGCTCAAGCGTGAGGCCCATGGCGAGCATAATCAAGCCCAAAGCGCAACTATACGAAGTTGGTCCTCTCTCTACGAACCATGCGAAGGATGAAGGTTTCACGCAAGCAATGGCGCCGCCTGCTGTGACGTATAATGGATAGAGAGAAGATAGAGTTGAAAGGAGGTTTTTCCATGTCTGATTTTCATTGATTGGATTTGAGTCTCTAACTTGGGATTTTAGGGTGAAAAGTTTGTTGGTGGGGGCGGAGAAAGTGGGTTTTTTGGGAAGGAGAGAGATGGGGTTTGGGTGGAAGAGAAGAGGTTTAAGAGCGAGAGAGAGGAGAAGAGACATTGTTGTAGAGAGAGTGAGGGGGAACAGAGCATTGAGGAAATTAGGAGAGAGAGGAAGTGAAGAGAGGCAAGAGTATTTGTTTTGTTTTATTTTGTTTTGTTTTCATTTGAGTCATTTTATTTAGCCCCACAAATGCTGTATTTTTATGGTTGTGGTAATCGAAAAAAAATCAAATAATAATTTTAAGTTTTTTTTTTTTCTATCATTTCAGCTGATTATCAGCGAGAATATGTCACATCCGTATTAACAATTATCAACAACATTTAAGGGACATGTAATGATGACTTTATTTTTAGCCGCATTCATGTCGTGTCTAATTACCATTAAACTTGGATTTTGGGGGGGAAATTTAATTTGAAACTAATTCTGATTGTGGGGAGAAATGTGAAAAGTGTTTCCTCTATAAATATGGGTGTCACCCCAGCACACAAAACTTATTTTTCTGCTTCCAAAATTTTCTATCAATTACCAGTTGGCTCGCCGGTTACCACCACCGTTAATGAACTGTTTATGAGAATTAGTAATGCATATCTAAAGAATTGGAATATTTTTGAGATTTAGCAATGTCAATTACCAGTTTGTGATGAGAGTAAGCAAAGAGAGATGGCGTATGGATGAATTTCAAATCTTAGAAGATATGTCAATACCATGACATTCGTGTTCAAAAAGAAGGTTAGTTGCATCAATTTTTCTAAAGCTATATCAAGAAATTAATGCTAGCAATTACTCTGTGACACCTGTTTGGTTGAGTGAAGTGGGCAACGGTGTGTTACTGATGTAAGAATTATGATAAAATAGTATAGTCCAATAATAAATTGTGGGAAGTTCAATAAACTATCTTATTTCAGTAAGTAGTTTTAACTGTTAGGGAATCCGTAGTCATGTATGATACATGCGCAGTGGAACCTACCGGTTCAATCCTCCCTAGGATCATCGATAAGGAAATAAAGGTACGAGATTAGTCGTTTAAAATTTATACCATGGATCTTCCTGATCCGGGAGAGAGAATACGAATGTAGGTCTGAACGATTCCGACTCGCAATCTTCTTCTTCTTGAAACTCGACTCCGCGAACCTCGTTGCTCTTCCTAGGGTTGAAGAATGATCCCTCGCAAGTTCTCAAGCTAAAGAATCTCTACTAGTATTGCCGGACTCCGTTAGAAGAGTCCGAAAATACTTTTCGAAAATAACCCTCACAAAACTCTCTCTCTATTTGTTTATAACGGCTGCCTTTAAGTCTTGAATTATGTGTCAAATAGAGGGGGGTCGCCCCCTTTATTTATACTAGAGATGGAGGCAAAAGATTGCTCAGTTTGCATAACTAAAAACCTAATTTTCCTATGTCGTTCCGTTCAGAACGGAACAGTGTTTCCAAAACTGCGAAAATATGACTGCCAAGAAACTGACATCTTCCGTTCAGAACGGAAGTGTGCTGTTTTGCACAATCAATCATCTAATGATTGATTATTTCTTTCACCAATTTATACATCACATGTATAATTGTTTTTGAGGTATTTTCATCCCAAATGAATGGAGTTTATTGTGCGACCGTAAAGGTTTCATTTAAAGCTAATAACAATCTTCTAAAATTCATAAGTAATGAGAACCTCTAGACAGATGTCATGATTACCCATGTTAAATGAAATGATCAGCGACCATTAACCTATCTGAATAAACGTTAACTTATTCTTTTTGTTCTACGATATATGTGTTGGGGAACCCGTAGCCATGTACATTACATGCGCAGCAGAACCTACGGGTTCAACCCTCCCTAGGATCATCGTTAAGGGAATAAAAGTACAAGATTATGCTATTAAAATTTATACCTAGGATCTTCCTGATCCGAGAGAGAGAAGCGAATGTAGGTCTGAACGAACTTCCGTCTTGCTTCCTTCTCCTTCGTGCTCCTAAAGCTCGAATCGAACGAACTCCTTGTTTCTCCTAGGGAAAAGAAACTAATCGCTCGCTAGTCTTCAAAGCAGAAGACCTCTACTCGTATCCACGTTAAACTTTGAATCGTCGGAATAACCGGACTCGGCTAGACAAGTTCGGAAATACTTTCAGGAGGCTCTCTCTCTTTCTCTCTATATTACGGCAGCCTGGAGACTCTGTAATGTGTCTAATAGAGGGGGACTACCCCTCTATTTATACTAGAGAGGGAGGCGAAGGATTGCTCAGTTACCATAACTAAAACCCTAATTCCAGCGCTTATTCCGTTCCCAACGGAATAGGGTTTCCTAATCAGAAACCTTGGCTGCCGAGGAATTGGCTGAGTTCCGTTGCCAACGGACCTCTTCTGTTGCCAACAGAACTATGCTGATTTTTTCACAATCATTCATATCAATCATCCAATGATCGATTATTTTCTTCACCTATTTATACATCATATGTATAACCATTTAAGAGCATTTTCTTCCCGACTAGACGTTGTTCTATGTGTGACCGTGTAGGTTCCATTTAACGCTAGCAACGATCTTCCAAAGATCATAAGTCATGAGTAACCTCTAGATTGGTGTCATGACCTCAGGTCGTAGGAACAAGCACACTATTTATATGAGAATCACTAGTGACACATATCATGCATATTCTCATAGTGTTGTCAGTCCAGTACGTGTTCTCTAACACGCACCTATATTCCAGACTTGACATCTCTATGTCCATGATCAGCAGAATATGATCATCCAGTCTGCGAATATACTAGTGTGGATATGTAGTTTCTTACTTGAAGTATGTTTATCTCTATAAACATCCTACATATCACTAGGGACGGTTTAGAATGTCATTCGTTGGTTCACAGTTCTACTATCAGAATCACGTATTCTGATGACGTGAACCCGAAGTGTCATTCATGGTCGATCTAATATATGTAAGTATATTAGTTACCCATACACTCATTCATATATGAACTGAATAAACGTGTTTCTCATAATCTAATCTCTAGTCCAACAATTTGGCCTATGGCATAAGTCCTTCAATATGTCTTGATCACAAGGCATGGAAACATGTCATCCTTGAGTTTTATCAAAGTCTTTTTCCTGATTGAGAATTAGACTGAATAAATTCAAAACCATATTAACAACTCTTTATTAATCCATTTTGAGCATGGCCATGCATTTACTTCAGTCCTAATTCATCAGGCGGCCCAGAGATATCCCCCTCATGACGAGAGGAACAAATCCCATCTTGGTTACTCACATTCTTCGTCATGATTAAGTATATACCCAATTATAACCCTAATGGTCATCCGGTTAAGGACGACGTATAATTATATCAAAGTATACATTCCACATACATACATGGTGACCTCAGGTCGTAGGAATAAGCACACTATTCATATGAGAATCACTAATGACATGTGCCATGCATATTCTCATAGTGTGGTTAGTCCGGTACATGTTCTCTAGCACGTACATATATTCCAGAGTTGACATCTCTATGTCCATGATCAACAGAACATGATCATTAAGTCTGCGAATATACTAGTGTGGATATGTAGCTTCTTACTTGAAGTATGCTTATCTCTATAAACATCCTACATATCACTAGGGACAGACTGTCATTCGTTAGTTCACAATTCTACTATCAGAATCACATATTCTGATTACGTGAACCCGAAGTGTCTTCATGGTTGATATAAGTTATGTAAGTATACATTCACAATTCATACACACATATATATAAGAAACAACCTTCATTGAATAAATAATAATGTCTTAATGCATAATCCATTTTCTAGCACAAATTCATTTGGCCTAGAGCACTAATCCTTCATTAACAAATATTGAAAAAATGAAGTCATGTTCACATATTACTAATGTGCGATGATAGAGCAGTTATTGGTGGTAAGTAGTTGTGTTTTATGACCTAAATATTTTTTCTACATATTTGGATCAAAATCTTTGGGATGCAGGAGCATCATTACAAGGCACATCTTTCGGGTTGTCGTCCAATGTCCATCTCACGCTTTTTGTCGAATGATCCATTGACTTATTAAGAATTTGCCCGTACTTAGGTAGTAGCACTTTTGTGATGTCTTAATTAGGGCCTAAGTTTGATTGCATGTGGTAAGTGTTATGTATTGGGGAATTTCTTGTTCGTTGGAAGTGTGTTGTAATAGATTGGGTTGAAGACTTTAGCGTGTAATGTTATGCTTAACCAAATTTATTGTTTATTAACTTGTTGGTAAATTTCAACTTTGGCATGAGAAGTAGATATGTTTATTTAAATATGGGACGTAAAAAATAAATCAATTGTCTGGATGTCATATCTATTTAATTTTCATGTCAATTTATCTAGTGTAAGGAAAGTTTGTTAGTGTTAAATATTGAACTGAAATTAGAGATAAATTGTGAGTGTGGAAAAAAAATTATACTGCTGTTTAGGGGGAATTATTTGCAAACTAAATAAATTGGCATGAAAAGTAGATTTTTTTTTTAATTTAAAGATGGAGTCTCAAAAAATATAAATCAAGTGTTTGCATGTTTATTTAATTTTCAAGCTAATTTATTTAAATGTAAGTTGTTAGTGTCAAAATTTGAAATTAAATTGAAGTTGCTGAGAGGAGATAACTTGTGAGTGTATGATAACTGTTCTTTTTGTAGAATGATTTCTCTTCACTAATGAGTTGGACTATAATACTTATAAAGTTTGAATGATTTTATCAAGAAAAACATGCACAAAAGGCATGTTTTTACTTAGCGAATTTTGGAACTCATGAATTTTATACCAAATAAATCCAAACTGGTAAGCAATATTATCTAAGTTGAATATTGTAAGATAAATTTATGAGTTTAATATGTATAAATTTTGTTCAAAAATACTTTACAGCAAAAACAAAATAATCATGATCACAAAATTTAACATGTATATATTTTGTGCTGATGGAGTAGATGATAGGAAAATTTGAAATTATATAAATAAAATGAATAAACTAAAGTTGATTTGACAAAACAAATCGAGTAAAAAAATGAAAAGATGTCACTAGATCATTAATGATCATGTAGTAATTAATATGAGTTGACTTCTTTGTGGACCCGTTGTAAATAAGGGGATTTGTTTTATCAAAATTGTTTTTTGCAATTATGTGTATAGGTATTGATTAGTATCAGTACAATTAGTATGAGTACTGATTACTAGCAATAACCTGCAAGGAATATTCTTTAAGATAGTAAAAAATGCCCCTCGCGATAAGAAAAATAACATTAATATGTGCTCATCAATGAGATCATAAATAACCAGTTTGTTCCAAATATTGAGCTTATGAGATAAAGTTTATTTTATCACAAAAATTATAACATAATAATATATGTCATGTCACTGTGCAAGTAATGATCATGCAGCATTTAATGAGCATGTTACATTCACATTGAGTAGACTTTTTGTTGGGACTCAACCATGTACAAGTTAAATTTAATGTATGGCAGAACTTCTATAAGAAAAAATCTGCAAAAATGGAACTGCAAGAATGAATACGGGCATGTTTGATTTGGTGTATCTTAGGGGATTGTATTTGTAAATATAAGATCCTATACAAAATCTCTTGTTTGATTTGATGTATTTTAAAGAATCCATGGATTTGAGGGCTCAAATCAAGGGATTTTGTAATACATTCAAAAATTTGGGATTACAAAATACACCAACTTATTCTATATTATATTATATTATATTATATTATATTTTTATTATTTATTGTTAATATTATTATTATTATTATTTATTATTATTATCATTATAATTATTTTATTATTATTATTTATCATCATAATAACTATTATTATTGTTATTTTTATTATTTTTCAAAATTTATAATATAATAATAAATGTCATTTGAATAAAATTTTTGTTGGGACCATCCATGTAAAACAGGAGATATTTGCAATTATTAATATATGAAATGATTATACCTGATATGAAATACAAACCCATTTAGATTAGAAAGTCGTAAACTACGACAAGACTGGTTACTAGTAGCAAGCAAAAGTTAAAACCAGAGTAGGAGTGGATATCACATATTTTACCCTATAATTTTCATAATTTTGACTTAAGCCCATAAAATAATGCCCATACTAAAAAATGGGCTCACTACAAATTCCTCCACGCGCTCTTTCTATCTTATCCTCTTCATATCCTCTTCCATTATTCAGTTCCACCTCAAAACGGACTTTTTTTTTTAATATATCATTCTATTCAAAAATAATTCATCAAATACTATTTATTTCAATATAATGGAGTATCTACCATTTCCGCCAACACCGCCACTACTAGTGGCGGAACAACACTAGTGGTAGTGGAATATGTGAATTTTCAGTTTTTTCAAAAATTTTCTATTTGGCTGGCTAAACAGGGTTAATTAGTATAAAAAAATACTATTCCGCCACAGATAGTGGACGAACATGAAAAAAAATAATTTTTTTGCGTTTTTTCTTAAGAAAAAATTAATTTTTTTCTTGTTCCGCCAACGGCAATGACGGAACACGTTTTTTTAATTAATTAATTCTATTTTTGAAAAATTATAAAATTTACATATTCCTTCCGTCACTACTAATGGCGGAAATGATAAGCATCCTAATTATTTTGAAATGAGTGATATTTGCTGATTTATTTTCAATCATAGCCTAAAAAAAAATCCTCAAAACGACAAAACAAAGAGAAAAAATACTCTTTTTCCCCCGAAATCAAGGAGCAGGTACGAAAACAAATAAACAAAACACAATTGGCAAGGTCACGGAGAAAGAGAGAGAGAGAGGGGGATTCAGATCGGATTTGAACTCTGTGAAGCTGTTTGGGAGATGAGAAAGGGGCTTGATCGGATTTCGATTTCAGCTGGAGATTTCCATCTCTACTCGATCCCGTTCTTTGAAGACTTCGGATCCTTTCCTAGGTAGATCAGTTTTGTCTGTTTTTGTGATTTTGGTAGGATTTTTTAGTATTAGATGGGTTTTTTTGGTAGTGTTGTTAAAAAAAAGGGAGAAGATTTTAGGCTGTTTGAATTTACTTCAGCAAAATAAAGTTTATCCTTCTGAATAGTAATTTTTTTCCACTAATATGTATATTTTGGTCACAACTTGAAATAGAACTTTTCCCGTAATTATGTGAAATATCAGTTTTTTAAGTAGGTTACATGGAAAATACTTCATATTTCATATTTCATTTAATTTATTTCAATAGAGCAATACAAATGACTTTCTTTTCATGCTATTAACTGCTCTTGCTTACATACTGGGCCGCAACTAAACAGTAAGAAATCTGATTCAAATTATACCGCAACACATTCTTTAATATTTCATTTTTGGCAATTTGAACAGGCTAGATCCTCATTCCAACTCCGCCCCAAAAAGGTAAAAGTAAAACTCAAGCCAGATCTCAAACCATTTAAACAAAATCAAAATGGACCAAAACAAGCAAAGAACGGACTTCACACCTCCGCCTTCTAGAAACTTCTACCAATTCAACACTCAAGACCAACAACAACAAAAACCACCTCTCCAATTCCTTCCCCAATCCTCTCCATTTCTCACCGAGTGGGACCCACAAACTGTGCTCACAAACCTCTCTTTTCTCGAGCAAAAAATCCACCAAGTTCAAGAAATAGTGCACAAAATGATCCGTTCAAACTCAAACGAGGGACGAAACGGTAATTCGCCCCTCATGCCAGCTCAGCAACAGCTTTTGAGCACCGATTTAACGTCGATTATAATACAGTTGATCTCAACGGCCGGCTCTCTTCTCCCTTCGATCAAAACCTCGATTTTATCAAACAACCCCCCAATTTCTCAATTTAACTCTTTAATCGGATCCTCTTCAAACCCTAACCCTAACCCGAATCCTAACCCTAATACGTACCAACCAAACCCTAATCCGGATTACGAGGAGCTAATCAAATGGGTCGAAACAAAGACGGGCGAAAACGAAAACCTAACCCAAAACCCTACCCAAACAGAGGACCTAGACATAAAATTCACCGAAGAATTAGGGTTTGAGGGCGATAATGTACCGATCGGATCCTACGAGCTTTTACAACTCGAAAAAGAGGAGATTTTGGCGCCACACACCCACTTTTGCCAAATTTGTGGAAAAGGGTTCAAAAGAGACGCAAATTTACGCATGCACATGAGAGGTCATGGCGATGAATACAAAACTCATGCAGCCTTATCCAAACCCGTTAAGGAAATAGCCGAACCCGTTAAGAGATACTCTTGTCCCATTGTGGGTTGCAAGAGGAATAAAGAGCACAAGAGTTTTCAGCCTTTGAAGACCATATTGTGCGTGAAGAATCATTATAGGAGGACCCATTGTGAGAAGAGTTACGTTTGTGGGGTTTGTAAAGTGAAGAGATTTTCGGTTATTGCGGATTTGAAGACTCATGAGAAGCATTGTGGGAAGGACAAGTGGCTTTGTTCTTGTGGGACCACTTTTTCTAGGAAGGATAAGTTGTTTGGACACGTGGCGCTGTTTCATGGCCACACGCCTGCTTTGCCCTCAGAGGAAAGAGTTAAGGGGAAGAGTAATATTGAGGATTCGAGGGGCCAAAGTGAAAATGCTGTAGGTTTTGGAGATGGAGATGAGTTTTTGGACGGTGATGAGTTTTTGGATTTGAAGGGCGGGTATTTTTCTCCTGCGAATTTCGATTCGTTTGGGTTTGATAGTGCTGCTGAGAGTTCTTTTTCGTTTGGGAAGAATTCTGACGGTTGATGTGGGCCCCATGAAATGCTTGAAATTTGCATTTTGTTTTTGAGCTGATAAATTTAGGTAATTAAGTGGAAGTAGTGGTAAGAGGGGCATTTGTTTGTATTGTTCCTTTTCGGTTTCAAGTCTTCTTTATTTATTTTGTTTATGTTGTCTTAGAAGTATATTTCTGTATTGTTCCTTTTCGGTTTTAAGACTTCTTTATTTATTTTGTTTATGTTGTCTTAGAAGTATATTTCTAGTTGGGTTGTTTGTACTATGCATTTTTTTTCAATTAATTTTTTTTCACATAGATTTTTCTTTTGGCCAAAATTTTGTGTTAAAAACTTAAAGCAATGTTTGTTTATCATTTTTGGATAAGAACAAAATTGTTATTTAAGATATTTTTGCCCATATCAATAAAGCTAATTTTATATCTCATCAACAGGGAATCTTTACATAGTATATTCACACCTCAGTTCATAAATGGCTCTTAGGCCAGTCAAAAGGTGGATTGAATAAAAATGTACTTTATTATTTTATTTCTATTAATGCCTTTTATATTGCTAATAATGCCAATAAATTAATTAGGGTGATCCCTGCTCCATGTTGACAATCTTGTGTTATAATATGAAAGAAATGTTCATTTTTTTCCAAGCAATACTCTATTTTGAAAATTCCTTGATTAGGAATACTTTTTTGTTGCAATTTCAAAAAACAGGGGCTTTACTCATTTTGATCAGGCATAATTTAATCCTCATTTTGATTATGCACAAGTATGCATGCATGCATGATTGGATAATTTGGATCAAGATCTCAGGTAATCTTCATAAAGAAACAATGGTCATTCGAAAGCCATTAAAATTTCATATACAACAAAAGTTTAGCTTATCTCCTGCCCATAATGAGAACACTTACGAAGCAGTACTACTTTTTTCTTTCCTCAACAAACAATATAACAGAAATTGGGTTTAAAGTTCAAAGTTTAAACGACCAGCCCGTAATGAGAGTTATGATGCAGGATCAGTTTCAGCCCTTTGACAGCCTCAACCGCCTTGACCGCCCTTCGAGCGAAAATAGGATTGCTTCCGCTGCGATTACCCCCATTGCAATCCCCTGCAATTCCCTCCACGTCATCGTTGCCAGGCGAGCTAGTGGTGCTAGTGGCCCACATGAACCGTTTTGAATGTGGATTCACTAAGCTCTCCCTGAATTCTTTCGCACTCTCACAAAACAATCCCTAAAAAAAAATAATAGGCCTTATTTTTCATTTATCACAAATAGGAGAGCGCACAATAATAAATGGATTTATATATATACCTCAGCCATGGCTTTGATTTTGAGAGTGGTACTGCCAGAAACAATAACGATCTCCTCATTCTTCCTCCGCAATTTTCTGAAGAATTGCGCGCAATCCAACACGTGGTCCTCTGAAGTGGGTGTCACGATTTCCGTGTAGCCGCCGCACGGCGAGAATGCCTTCTCGTTCACCCCGACAAATCCTGATAAAACAATCACAATAAAAAATGACTCAGAATTTAAATACAATAATAGGCTTGATTTGAATAAAATAAAGAGAAATTTGCAAAAAAAGCCCCTGTATTATGGTAAAACTGCGATAAACCCTATATTAATTAAGAATTTCGCAAAAAAGAAAAATTCGCTGCCGTTACTTAAGATTTAACGTCACTAATCATTCTAATTGACTTTTCTGAAATAAAATTAATAACAAATAAAGTTTTTTTTTTCTCTTTTTTGAAATTTTCTTTTGTAGTTTTTTTTTGAAATTTTCGAATCGACTTTTTCTCTTGTTTGTTGTCTGCGGTACAATGTTTTATTTAAGAGTATTAACGAGTTAGTCGAGTCATCAAATAAACTAACAATGGTTTTCCTGTAATATCCTACATATAGAGGTTCTTTTTGCAAATTTCCCAACAATAGATCAAATAAATATAACATTTGTTGCGTTGTTACGTACCAGTGCTGTTGTTGGTAAGGCCATAGAGAGTCGTGGGAGTGACGGGCGGGGTTGGGGCGACGGGCAGAGTCTCTGACGAGCTCTGCACGTGGACCCACCAATTCTCTGTTTCTCTCCCCATGCACTCCTCTATCCACTTGAGGATTCTAGAAGCTTTTCTGGAGCGCGTCAACAGGGTCTCGCGCCGCTTCATGCAGTCCAATTCCCTTATCACTGCTCAATTTTACAATAATTAAAGGGCCAACCAAACTAATTAATTAATTAATTATCAGCTTTTCTGGATAGAAAAGCCTCACTTTATTGTAGGATGTATGTGTGATAATTATTTGGTGTCTTTTTATTAATACCCCCAGTTTATTTCCTTTTTAACCCTCAATTTTGACTGAAAATGGAGAGTCCTATAATTCCCACCCTTAATTCACCTCAATTAACCCAGATTTTTTCATATAAATATTTTTGACTTAAAAATAAAGAAAGAGCATACCGATAATTGGAATAACGAGGCGGGTCCCTTTGAGCGCTTGTAAAAGCTTCACAGCCTTAAACGATTCTTCATTTAACAAACAGCCCGTGTCGACAACCATATTCCACACTTTTCTCTCCTTTTTCTTCTCTCCTACCGCGGTCCCACACTGCAAATTAAAAAAAAAGAAAAATAGCTTCTTAATTCATCATAAATTTTAAAATTACTAAAAGTATATTAAATTTTAAAATTAGGAGATTACTTACATTATTAAAGCTTGTGTTTTGAGATGCATCAAACAACACGCCAAATGGTATTCTTTCATCAGACATTTTCTTTTTATTTATCTCTTTTTCAACATTAGCACGGTTTTCTGAAACAGGCTGCTTTAATTTCCGTGCGGATTTAGAATTCACAGGCGTCATATTCTCCTTATCTGAAGAAAATATCTCGCAATTTTCCTCTTCAGCCCCTTTAGAATCCACTTTTTTGAATAAAGCCCTTACCGGGCTCTTCTCAGCAAGGTTTTCGGAGAGAGGCTGCTTTAATTTCCGTGCGGCTTTAGAACTCACAGGTGTCAAATTCTCCTTGTCAGAAGGAAAATTCTCGCAATTTTCCTCATCGCCAAATTTAGAATCCGCATTTTTGAGTAAGGCCCTTACTGGACTCATCTCAACACAGTTTTCAGAAAGAGGCTGCTTCAATTTCCATGCAACTTTAGAGCTTACAGGAGTCAAATTCTCACAATTTTCTTCAGCCCCTTTAAAATCCACATTTTGCAATAAGGCCCTCCTAGAAGGGCTGGTATCAAAATTTCCATTTCCTTTCTTATCCAAATTTGGAGTTTCCATTTTCTTTGCCTTGGAAAAATTGAAGGGAGATTTATTACTATTTTCTGTTTTTTCTCCCAACATTTTTCTGCTCTTTTTAGCGCTTTTGGAAGCTTGTGGGGTCAGGTTCTCTTTATCTGAATCGAAATATTCAGTCTCATTCGTGTCCAAATTTCCCAACAAAACCTCTGTTATACTGTTTCGCTTTTCCATGCCACTCTTCGTTGCACTTTTGCTACAATTTCCATTTTCCTTCATTTTCATACCACTGTTTTGCTTCATCTCCCGCAAAATGCACACAGATTTACCCAAAATGGACTTAGTTTTCACTCCCTGTTTATTAGAAACTAAACAATCACTCCCTGTTTCTTTCGTATTAAAATTTTCAGAAATTTCACCCAAAATGGACTCAGTTTTTATTTTTGCCCCCACATTTTCCCAAAAACCCGTTGTTCTTTTGCTGATCGAGCCTTGTGGGGTCATATTCTCTTTATCAGAAGCAAAGCTCTCTTCATTATCCAATTCAATCAAATTTACGCCCAATTTTGCAAATAAGTCCTTACACTTTTCTTCTTCTCTCACGTCAACTATAATTTCCGGGTCAGAATCAAAGGTCTCTTCATTTTCTAATCCAATAACTGTTGCACCCAATTTTCCAAATAAGACCTTACAATCTATTTCTTCTCTCACATTGGCCACATTTTCTTTCCCTTCACTCACATTTGCATCGAGTTTTGTAAATAAACCCCTGAAAATTTCTTCTTTTGTGGCCACATTTTCTTTGCTCTTACCAGTTTGAATCGTCAGAGAGCTAATAGACTTGGATTTTGACCGTCTGGATAAAATTGAAGAGCCCTTTTTATTGGATCCAATTGATTCTGATTCTAACATTGGTAAATCGTCCTTTTTATTGGATCCAATTGATTCTGATTCTAAAATTGGTAAATCACCCTTTTTATTAGATCCAATTGATTCTGATTCTAAAATTGGTAAATCACCCTGTTCTGATTTTAACGGACTCAGAAATTCCTTTTCTGATCTTGAAGAAACTTGCTCTTCATTTTGATGTGTTTCATCCTAATATTGATAAAAAAAATCATTTCAATAAAAGCAGTAATGTACAGAACTACAGAATTCTGGTAAAACTACAAGACCCTAAGAAATGGAGTAATTGTCAAAAGAGTAATAACTACCTGATTGGATTCTTCCTTCTCTTCAAGCAAGGGCGGTAATGGAGTCTCCATTTCAAATGCTTCATTGAGAGAGAGCCAATGGAATCTATACTCTCTTGTAGAAGCCCCAAGCTTTATCAAATCTCCCTCTCTCAGATTGACTGGTACGTTCGGTTCAATTCTGGTACCAGAAATCCAAGTTCCATGCACTACAAATTGAGAAAAAAAAGCAAAATTAATTATTATGTAAATAATTTTTCAAAAAAGTTATGTATTTGGAAATTATGGGGAAACTTCAATTTGTGTAAAAAAATTTCAATCAGATATAATTCTGCCATGGAATGGTGTGTCACGTAAAATGAACAAACAAGATTTGATGTATTTGAATTAGGGGGAAATTTGAATGAATGTGAATATTCTTACTTACATATCAATATATTTCTGTCAAGCAACAATGTATTATACACAAATTCATCTGAATATTCTCTTACAGATCAATATATAACGCATCTGTCTAAAAGAAGATACTGTATCACCGAAGTATAAACTCAAATCCTTACAATTTCATGACAAAATCGCACAATATGCAAGAAAAAAAAAAGCAAGATTAGGTCTCAAAACAGTACCTGAAGATCGATCTATTACACTAATCTAAATTTATGTGAATAATTTCTTAAAGATCAATATATTATACATCTGTCTAAAGATACTCAATCACTGAACTATAAACAAAAACACCTACAATTTCAGCACAAAATCGCACAATACGCAAGAAAAATCAAGAATAACCCTAAAAAAAACAGTACCTGAAGATCGATCTATTACACTAAACTGCTTATCAGAGGGTTTGGCACGGATCTCAAGATGGAACCTGCTGATGCTGGGATGATCCAGCACGATGTGGCAATCGGGGTGCCGTCCGATCAAGACCGCCTCGCTCTCCCTGATTTCTCCTCCGGGGCCGCTCAGGAAGATGTTCTTCAGCACCGATCCCTTCTTCAAGACCGAGAATACCGGGATCTTGATGCTCGATTTGTCTTCTGTTTCCGCCATTGTCGCCGATTTCGCTTTCTTCTTCTTGTTCTTTCTTGTTTCTTGAAAGGATTTGAAAATGAAAAGGAGAAGGAGAGAGTTAAAAGACTGATTTGAAGTTTAATGATGAGAGCTTTGGATTCGAAATATGACCGTTGTAGCTCGAGTTAAGTCTATTTGTATGTGTGCATTATTTTGTACAAAAGCGTATAGCGAGTTGATTTACGCGGTATTTTAATTAGTACTAGAGGGTTGTAACATGTAACGTCACACGATATCGTTACATGCGATCTTCATCAACTAGGCTTTACATTCGTTGCTGGAGCTAGGTCTGGTTAGTCTGTGTGCTTTATTTTGTATAACATCTTATAGCGAGTTGATTTACGTGGTATTTTTTAACTAATAGTGGGTCGTAACATGTAACGTCACACGAGATCGTTACATGCGATCTTCATCAACAAGGCTTTACATTCGTTGCTTAAGTTAGGTCTGGTTAGTCTGTGTGCATTATTTTGTACAAAATCGTATAGCGAGTTAATTTACGTGGTATTTTAATTAGTACTAAAGGGTCGAAATATATATAGTTACATGAGTTCGTCGCATTCGATCTTCATCTGCAAAGGATTTGCATTCGTCGCTCGAGTTATGCCTGATTGTCCATGAGTGTTTTTTTCTGTATACAATAGTATGGCGAGTTGATTTACGTGGTATTTTATTACTAACAGCGGATCGAAACATATAACGTCACACAAGATCGTTACATGTGATTTTACAAAAGGATTTAATCCAACGGCTAGGATTGACGTGATATAATTCGACGATTATAAAAAAAAAAAAAATGTTATCAAATTTGAATGTACCTCCGGTTATTTTAAACTCGAGAATATCAAATAAAAAAGAACTGTTACCAATTTGTGAATCAACGCAGACTCTTATTACTGGAAAGTAAGGGTCATCATTCGGTTCGGTTTATTCGGTTACCGAACCGAACCAAGCTATTTCGATTAATTCAGTTCGGTTGTTCGGTTAAATCGTTCGGTTCGGTTGGAAATTTTGAGTTATTTGGTTTATACGGTTCAGTTCGGTTTTGGTTTAAAAAAATGAATAAACCAAACCGACCGAATTATATATCAACTTATTAATTTACAATGAGATAATCTTAAATTTTAGATTACACATATTAATATTAGTAAATGTAGTCATTATCTAGGCTAAAAAAATATTAACTTTGACTTAATATTGTATAGATTTCTTTTTATTTCGATTCAACCGAATAAACCGAAATAAAATTCGATTTATTCGGTCGGTTCGGTTTGGTTTAATTCGGTTCAATTTTATTCGGTTCGGTTTGGACCGAACCGACCGAATGAACACTTTTACTGGAAAGGAACGTAAATAGTTGAACTGGAGTTGAGGAAATACTAAACAGCGTCATTAGGGGAAGGTGGATTAGTTTATTCAGGTTGAATATATTTTATCAAAAATAAGGACAAATTCAGGGAAAAATGTTACAGTTGACTTGACTTGACTAGTCCAAATTTGAAATTACCAATTAATCCACAATTCAGGCAAGAAAAATGTAACTGTCCAAAAAAAAAAAAAGTCCAAATCACCAATTTAATCCATAATTATTAATTACTGAGTCTTTAACGCCCCCCCCCTGCTGATTTAATTCACTCACCCACTTCACTGTTATTTCACATATCTCGACCCAGATCATCAATATAAACATTCCATGTACGAAAATGCACACATTCCTGTTCAGGATCCGCTACAGTACGACACATTCTAACACGACTATTCACGACATCTAATAATAATATATATAATTTATTTTCTAATAACAGTATATATATAAAAAATAAAAATAATATCTAAAAATAAAAAAATAGTATATAAAAAAAAATATATAAATATTAAATAACAGTATATTAAATAATAAAATAATATATAAAATGAGAAAACAGTATATAAAATAAAAAATAATAATATATCTAAAGTGGGTCTTGCTATAGTCATGCTTGCTATGGAGTGGGTCGTGCACATTTCCCTTTCTTAAGATAGCTTTGTTGAAGATTATATCCCACGTTTTACAGATCTTCTTCTTCTCTCTTACTCTCTACCTTCTCTACCAAAACCTTTTCTTCTTCTTCTTCTTCTTCTCTGTAAATGCTTCAAATCCCGAAAATTAAGCGGATAAGCTACATATTGCCAATGATAGTCTCATCCCTCCTCTTACTCCTCCTCCTTTCCATCTCTCCATCCTTCCCCACGCTCTCCTCTCCACTCCCCCTCTCCCTCTCCACCCCAATTCCCACCGCCCTCGACTCCATCGGGTCCCGGCCCAAAGACCCATTTACCGATCTGTTGCCGGCTTTTTCAGACTGGGACGCCCAAATCGGCTGTTGGAAGTTTGGGAAGAAGTTTGAGAATTGGACTGTGGATGAGAGTGCGTTGCAGAAAGGAAACGAGGGTTGTGAGGGGAAGAGGAGGAGGCATGTGAGGGTTTTGGTAAAGGGGTGGACTTGGATTCCGGATAATTTGGACGGGATTTACTCGTGTGGGTGTGGGTTGAGCTGTACTTGGAGCAAATCGAGAGTTGTGGTTGATACGCCTGATGCTTTGTTTTTTGAGAATTCTATGCCTCCTCCTGTGGTAAAGTTTCGTTCTTTGATCTGATTTGAAGTCCCTTTTTTTAATGCTGATGTTTAAATCTTCAATTGAACCTAATTAAGAACAGAAATAAACAAATATAGTTAGTTATGCAGTCCAAACTTTTGCAGCCAAACTCTAAATTGAGTTTGTCAAGGAGTCTTTATTAAACCCTAATTAAGCAATTAAAATGAAATTCAAGCTGAAATTGGAACTAACTAATTTATCATTTCTTCTTACATTTTACCATCTGTCCATTTTATATTGCACAAAAAGATTATAAAAACAGTTTTCCTAATTATTATTATTTTATCTATTTATTTACAGAGGAGTGTGGGGGACCCGCTTCGCGTGTATTTAGACTTAGAGGCGAGCAGAAAACCAACAGGAAAAGAAGATATTTTTGTGGGTTATCATGCAAATGACGATGTTCAAGTTACTTACGCCGGTAAATCATTCCACGTCAGCAGAAGTTACCACGTTTCTCCTCAAAAGCGAAACGTAAGTAAATTAAATTTATTCTTACGGAAATTTGCAAAAATGCCCCTGCAGTGTTGAAGAATTTAATGTGTCTTTTTTGTAATTTCGGTAATAATGCGGGGTGTTTTTATTTTTACAATTATGCCATAATGCGGGGGCTCTTTTGCAAATATGTGAAATTTTAGTAATGTTTAGTTGCAATAAATGTTAGGTATCAATTCTTATTGTTTAATATAGTACAAAACCCACCTAGAATTTGCAATCATCAGTTCAAAATTTCAAAAAAATGACATATTTTTGAACTCATATTCGTACAATTCGCTGATATAAACATAATTAAAATGACCAAAAAAGAAAAAGTTACCTCAAATTCATTATTCTCTCTAAAACCAGGACGTGTTAGTCTACTGGTCATCCTCGCGCTGTCTCCCAGCCCGCAACAAACTCGCCAAACAGTTTCTCTCTCTAATCCCTCACCACTCATTTGGCAAGTGCCTCAACAACATGGGCGGGCCCGACAAGTCTCTCTCTCTCTACCCCCACTGCTCCCCAAACCCTAATTCCCCAAACCCTAACCCCCACTGGTCCTCCCACTTACACTGCGCCATGTCACACTACAAATTCACTCTCGCCATAGAAAACACTTACACAGAAAGTTACGTGACCGAAAAGTTGTTTTACGCTTTGGAAGCCGGTTCCGTTCCAATTTACTTCGGGGCGCCGAACGTGTGGGATTTCGTGCCGCCGAATTCGATTATCGATGGATCGAGATTTGGAACGGTGGAGGAGTTGGTGCGGTTCGTGAGGCGGGTCGCGGATGACCCGGTTGCGTATGCGGAGTTTCACGCGTGGAGACGGTGCGGGGTTTTAGGAGGGTTTGGGAAGGTTAGAGAGATGAGTTTGGATACTTTGCCGTGTAGGCTTTGTGAGGCGGTTAGTAGAAAGGGAGGAAGGAATGCGAGCGCTTCTTGATTTGTAAGTTTTTTATTTTATTTTGTTTTTTTGGGGAAGTAACAATGGTAAAATTAATGCTAGAAAAGTTTATAGGCGGGATATTTTAGATTATTTTAAATCCACGCCATTAAAATAATCTTGCTCACAAATCATCAAGAAGCACTAGTAGCATTTCTTCCTCCTTTTCTACTGACCAACTCACAAAGCCTGCACGCGAAAATATCCAAACTCACCTCCTTCACCCTCCCAAAACGTTCTATAATAGATGGGGTTGAGATTTGGTGCGGTGGAGGAGTTGGCGCGGTTCGTGAGACGGGTCACGGATGACCCGGTTGCGTACGCGGAGTTTCACGCGTGGAGATGGTGCGGGGTTTTGGGAGGGTTTGGAACGTTAGAGAGATGAGCTTGGATACTTTGCCGTGTAGGCTTTGTGAGTTGGTTAGTAGAAAAGGAGGAAGGAACGCTACTAGTGCTTCTTGATGATTTGTGAGTAAGATATTTTTCGGGAATTTTTTCAAAAAAAGGGAAAACAATTGCACCACCCGCTTAAACATCTTCTAAATATCACCACCGTATTTTTATACCTTTTCAGTTATCCATTATACCTTCATATAGGACTATTATGTCTTATTATATGTCCATTATACCTTTTTTAATATTATAAATTTTTGTATGCATGACAATATATATTCTTATTTTTACGCATCATATTTTTTTATATGTTCATTCTATCTTTTGTATATTAATATATTTTTTTATAATTCTAATATATCTTTCTGAATTTCGGCGATGCTGGTGACAAATAAGCGGGTGATATGTATCAGGTCCCTAAAATTGATTGATTTTAGTAACCCCTAATAAGAGAGGAAACATTAGATCAAGTTTGTAGGGGAGTAAAAAAAATTCATTCTAGTTTATAGGTTTTTTTTTAAATTATTCAGAAAAGTTGGGGGTATTTTGAAAATTTCCCCCCCTTTTTTTTTTCCTTTTGGAGAAATAATAATGGTATAGATATAGAATCCAATCCTAGAGTCAACCCTAAAATGGGGATTAGTGATGTTTTTGACAGAATCTAAAAATGTAGGGCGTTTTTGTATTATTCGTTAGGGGTTTCTGAAAGATTCAGCTTTTATTTCTTTTTATCCCTTTTGGAGAAACAATAATGCTATATGCATGAAATGGTTTTACAGTTGGATTATATGTATGCAGCATTATTGTTAGAGAAATAAAAAAAATTCATATTATCTTAGAGAGAAAAATAAAAATATCTTCTAGTGAAATAAAGAAGTCTTATAGAAAAAAAAAATTCATACTATCTGGATCTAATTTTGTATTTTTTTAATATCTTTGAACCAGGTATGGATTGGTATACATAGGGACTACATATACAATTGATCTGCAGTGTTCTGCAAAAAGTAGTTAGAAATAAGTGATGTTACTCCGCATTCTCAATTTTTTTAATTTTATTTGTTTATGTATTATTATTATTGCTAATTAATTTAACATTTTTGGAACCAAGGTCCTACAATAGTTGGATTTGTTTTTAACTTTATTTTCTATTTTCTTTCTTTTTCAATCCATTTGGAAAAAAAAGTAGTGAGCCAAAAATGAGGAAAAAGAAACTTCCATGAATTAAATAAACCGCTGTTTTAAATGTCTGGAAAATATAGCTAACATGATATGAAAATAATAATTAAGTTAATTCAAATACATGTTCTATTTTTTTTTTTTTTCTATTTTCTTTACTTTACGCCTCTCTTTCACCCTCTTCATGAAACTTCCATGTTGACGCCATAATCGTGATTGAGCAAGCTGATAACTGATTTAGCTCTTGGTTTTCTGCTTTTTTTTTTTTTATTATCTACATGTAAATTAAAATCATTTTTATTTACTTTTCAAGAACAAAATTTGATTTAATTTTAAAATATTTTCTTAATTTTCTGGCTCCTCGTCCTTTTGAAAATTTCTCGCTATTCTACTCTGTGTCTACAAGTATTTAATCAAGAGAATTCTTTTTTTTTTGTCAAGATTTTTTTTTAATTTAATTCGAAATTATTTACCCACCTTTTTTTGCTGATTCATCATCCTTTCGAAAAAATTTCTTGTGTAATTTTTTTCTTTTGACTTTTCAGGCTCATTTTGTAAGTATTCCTTTGGTTGGTTATTACATTTACCTATACTCTCCATAAGTCTTGTCTGTTAATAAACACGAGGCATTATTTAATTAGTTCTATCCTATGTTGCGCGGATACTTCAAAAATCCAACCGTATCATATCGGATGCCGTATCGGATACTTATACCCGTATCGGACACGTCACGTGGCGTGTCGTAATATTTTATTCCAAAATAATACCGGATACTTCACAGATACTTCCCGTATCCGCATCGGATACTTCCAACGTAAGAATATTTATTCTTAAAATATATGATTACGTATATAAAATCAATAAAATAAGATTAATACATCTAATTATTTAATTAACTATAACAAACAAATATTTTGCATCAAGATATTTCTATAATAATAAGTTTTTAGTGTCTTCTACATCAAAGTCTAATATCTAAATATATATAAATTAATTAAATATATAAAATATAATTAATAAATAATAAAATAATATATAAATTGCCGTATCCGTATCCTATATTTTTTAAGATTTACCGTATCGCCGTATCCTTATCGTATCGGATACGATATCCGTATCCGTATTCATGCAACATAGGTTCTATCATACTCCAAGTGTCCAGGCACGAAAACAGTATATCTCATTTGCATACATATTAAACAAAACTAAATGTTTGTGTCTTAACATTGAATTTTTTTTTTCTGTAAATATAAGTCTGATTTAGTCTACATAATTTTTCTCTCAGAAAGTAGTCTGTTGATCGCAACGAATATACAAATCGTGCAACATAACATAATGTAATTTAACTAATTCCGTATCCAAATGAAACAACAGTTATTTAATAATATGATTTATAATATGATTTAATAATATCAATTTAATTTTTTTTTATCCAAATCAAGCAATGTTTAGAACACAACATTATCTAATAATATGTTTTATACCCATGAGATTGAGAGTTCCTCTAACTCATCGTATACCGGTACTGCTTGTGTGAGAATTTCTGGTTGAGCCGCCTTCTCATTCGTTTACTTTGATTCTTTGCCAGCCATGACAAATCAGTGCTTGATATAATTATGAAAAATGTAATATTTTTAGGAGACAAATGGTATATTAGGAAGTCAAATGTAGGGGTGGGCATTCGGTCGGTTCGGTTCAAACCGAACCGAATAAGAACAAACCGAATAAAACCGAACTGAATAAGATTGAAACCACAAAAATTATTCTAAATTAAATTAAAAGTACAAACAATTAAACTCATGATTAATTTATTTTAAATATGTTTTTTTATTTTAAAGATGAAAATTTGAACAAAACATAAAGAAATGAGAAAATAATAACGTATATCGGTTCGGTTCGGTTTATTCGGTTTTTCCAAATCAAAACCGAACCGAACCGTTTAAACTAAATAATCTCCATTTTCAAACTGAGCCGAACCGGATGAACCGAAAAACCAAACCGATTAAACCGAATTCGGCCGGTTCGGTTCCGTTCGGTTCCCGAATAAACCGAACCATTTGCCTACCCCTAGTCAAGTGTAAGAAAATGTTCTTTTTTTTTCTTTCAGTTTTGGTATCTTTTATTAAATTAAGGAGAGCGTTTCTCTATCGCGTAAAATCCATTAATTTATATTGGTTTTTGTATGCATCTTTTGCTTTACGTTTATATTTAACACAACTTGGTGTACTGCTCACACAAGACAGCCTAATTGCTACAGGTTGGACCAATCACCAACTTTGGCTTTTTCTCTGTCTTCTATCCACTGATTAAGTTGATTATTGCAAAAAAAAAGCCAATTATATATTTTGGTTATTTTTCCTACGCCAACTATTTTGACATTTTCTTCTGCCATTTAGTTTGACATTGTTTTTGCGTCATTTTCAATATCAAAAGTTTGCAAACTAAGAAAAGTAAGATTCTTCTTAAAAATATTGAAAAAACTCGGGTTATTTCTCAAAAAACTCCTAATAAATACACACAGGAAGGATTCCACTCAAACCCCATTAACACAAGAAAATAAGAAAAAGAAATGGAGTCGGAGGGCAAAAAGCTGTTCAATGTAGAGTTTATTCAAGTTGAGAGTGTTAAAGCCCTTGTCGCAGAATCCGGCGATTTGTTCGATGTACCGCAACGGTACATCAGGCCGGAGCTTGAGGCAGATGATGATGTCATTAGTGACACGTGTCAGTTTCAGCTGCCTGTAATTGATCTTCAGAGATTGAAGGACCCGTTTTTCAGTGAGACGGAGGTCGCTAAGCTCGGGTCTGCTTCTGCAGACTGGGGCTTCTTTCAGGTTCTCAATTTTAAGTTTTTCATTCAAGCTTGTACATGCATTCACTCACACTTTTTAAGTCGATTAATCCAAACATTTTAAAGTTGTAAACATCTCGATCCCAAATATACACATAATATCGCGGTATATGGATTCGATTCACTTATTATATTGATATGAATATACAGTTCGAATATTTTCAGGTAGAAATACAAATATCGATTCATTTCTGATATTTGAAATGAATACTCAAATGCAGATGGATCATCTTTTTTTAAATATTTAATTATTATTCTTGGGCTGATTTGAGGGAATGCTACTGAGTGTAAAAACAATAAGATATTATAAAAATAATGTATAACATATGACGTTTAATAAATGATAAAATATTCATCAAATGGGTAGCGTTGACTATGTAGTTTATATCTATCCTTGCTCTCAAGCACGTCATAAATGCAATGAAGCTCTTACTGCTTCATATGTTAAAATCATAAAAAAAAAACATATTAATTTACCCTTGCGATTTTATTTTTTCAACTCTAACATTCTCTTACCATATACTTTAATTATTTCAACCATTGTATAATAAGATATAGATAAAATAATATACATAAACAAACTAAATAAATTAATTATTTGCAGCTAGTAAATCATGGTGTGCGTGAAGAGATAATCGATGACATGAAAAACAACATCATGGAGTTCTTCATGTTGCCCTTAGAACAAAAGAAGGATGTTGCAATTGCGCCTGGCGACATAGAAGGTTTCGGTCAACATTTCGTCATGTCAAACGACCAAAAGTTAGATTGGGGCGATTTATTTTTCATCCACACTCAACCAGTCGAAATGAGAAACCTGAAGGTTTGGCCTTCTAATCCTCAAACATTCAGGTATATATAGTGGTTTAGTACATTGGTAGATCTTATTTTGCAAACATCATGTGAAAGTTTTGTAATTTCAAAATTATTTCATAAATTGATTCAGAGACACAGTGGACAAATACTCGTTTGAGATGAAGAAACTCCTTACATGCTTACTAGAGTTCATTGCCAAAGATATGGATATAGAACCGGATGTGCTCTATAATGCGTTCAAACCGCAATCCATGCGGATGAATTGTTACCCACCGTGCCCACAAGCAGAAAAAGTTTTGGGCCTTTCAGCACACACTGATGGAGGCGGCCTCACTTTACTTGTTCAAAATGATGTTCAGGGATTGCAAACAAGGAAAGACGGCAAATGGTTCTCGGTTGAAGCTCTTCCTGGAGCCATTGTTGTTAACATTGGCAATACACTTGAGGTATATCAAGGCTGAAAAGTCAATATAGACATATGGATATTTGATTTTAAGTTTTAAGAAAGAATGAACAGATTTTATGGGTTTTTTTATAAGGAAAAAATGACCTAAAATTAAGTTCTTTTGCAGATCATTTCTAATGGAAAATATAGAAGCGTAGAGCATCGAGCGGTAATAAATACCGTTAAAGAGCGAATTTCCATAGCTACATTTAATTACATGGATCCGTCTTGTACAATGGGCCCACTTCCTGAGGTTGTCAAAGGCGGGAAGGAGAATTATAAGACGGTCAATTCGGGATATAACAGAGATGTTTTTTCTGCAAAACTGCAAGGAAGAAACTATGTGGAGAATATGAGAGTAAGTAATTGACCTATGGGAAAGCACGAGTGTTCTCTTAAATGGATTTATTATAAGCTATACTCTGACATGTTTGATTTGGTGTATTTCAATATATATGTATATATAGATCATTGAATACATATAGTTCAATAATTCATGTATTGGTGTATTTCAATATATATAGATCATCTATTTTTGTAGTTTCTCAAGTAAGGAATATATTGTACAGCAAGAAAGAGAAAAGTACTAACAAACAGAAAATTGTAACGGACAGCCAACAAATAGTTGAGTAGAAATACCCCAAACATCCATATATGCAACACCAGCTAAACCTAAAAATTCATTAAAAACATGTTTGGTTAATAATTTAATCAACTTGAAAATATTTTGGGATTTTTTTTTTGAATGGTTGTCTATTAGTGGTATTTAGAAAACAAAGATATGTGTAAATGGAAATTTCCCCAATGTTATCTTAGATCCAGTTGTTAATGAGTACTTCAACAAAATAAGCCAATTATGTTGGCTTTTTTATGGGGAGAATGGAAATCACGTCACTGTTGGGGATGGCTGGTCACTCCAAGGTTGGGGACAACCTGGACGTGACGTGTTCCCCAGCAGCCGGAGTCCCCAACTTTCTACCTTTCGTCCCCTTCTTCTCCAGCGCGACGGGATCTGCTATATATTGTTTTATCAACTTAAGAATTTGTTATATATATATATATATATATATATATATATATATATATATATATATATATATATATATATATATATATATATATATATATATATATATATATATATATATTACATCTTACATTGTTATATATATTGTTTTTCGTTTGAATTATATATCGCTATATATATACTGTTTTATAAAGTTATATCATATGTATATATTGTTTTCATCTGAATTATATATACTATTTTATCACAACATATAGTGATATATATGCTGTTTGTCTGAATTACATATTTGCTATATACATATACTGTTTGTCTGAACTATATCATATCTATATACTGTTTTCATCTGATTTATATATAGTGTTTTATCATAATGTTATACTATATATATACTGTTTTCTTATCTGATTTATATATTGCTATATATATACCGTCTTATCATAATGTTATACTATCTATATACTGTTTGTGTCGCTGTTCTCTATGTTCACCCCGTCGTGCACCCGTCGCTACATGCTGAGCTGAGAAGGCACTGGGCGGACACACGTCGTGCCACCGTCGCGTTTTGGCTGACGTGATGACGCCACGTCAGCAGTCGCGCATGGGGCGTCCCCAAATGCGGCGTGTAATATCAGGACTCTTTTTTATGCACCAACTATTTGGACTTTTTCTTGTGCCATTTGGTTAGATACTTTTTTGTTCGTTGCGCGTCTTTTTTTTATAGCAAAAGTGAAGTACAAAGTTTAGAAACTTAATAAAAAAAAATAAGACTCGTTGCAATTATAAAAAAAGTAGGGTTATTTCACAAAATAACTCCTACAAAATAAATACCCACCAAAAGGACTCCATTAGTTCAGCATAGAAACCTCACTAACACAAGGGAAGAAAAGAAATGGCATCTGAGGGCAAACATCCATTGAACGTAAAACTTCTTCAAGTCGATAGTGTTAAAGCCCTCGTGGCGGAATCTGGCGATTTGCATGATGTACCACACCGGTACGTTAGGTTGGAACGTGAGACAGATGATGACGTCATTAGTGGCACACACCATCAGCTGCCGGTAGTTGATCTTGAGAGATTGCGGGACCCACTTTTCAGTGAGAAGGAGCTCGCGGAATGTAGTATGTTCGATAAACAATACGTGGTATGGAAATGCGGTATGTTATATTCTCTGTAAGCTTACTGTGGTCTGCTATATATGAATACGCACGATTGTATGCGTATATATGTACATGATTTTGATGTAAAATTAATTTGCTTAAATGTCTTACTCCAATTTGTTTTAATATATAAAATAAGATCAACAATAAGAACACTATGTTCTGTTTGTATTTATTACAATATAAAATATAAAAAGAAAAGTTAATTGCTGATGTTTTGAGCAGAGAAATAATTACATACAAAACATGAGAGCAGAAGTAATTAACATAGATCTTCCAATGCTGCGATTTATACTCAATCTCATCCTTAATGGCACTTGGAGATTTAATTACATACAAAATATATTACTCACTCCCATAAGTCAATTACTTAGCCTCATACTCTCCACATAGCTCCTTCCTTCTAGTTTTGCAGAAAAAATACCCTTACTATATTCCAAACAAGTAACTATCTTGTAATTCTCTTTCCCGCCTTTGACAACCTCAGAGAGTGGGCTCACCATGCAAGACGGAGCCGGGTTACTGAATGCAGCTATGGAGATTCGCTCTTTAGCGGTATTTACAAACGCTTGGTGCTCTATGCTTCTGTATTTTCCATTCGAGAGTATCTGTGCAAAAAAAATCATTTTTTTTCTCATCGATATTTACACCTTTTCGTAAGATAATACAAAGTTATCAGTACAATCAATTTGATAACGAATTTGAGCATGTAAATTATCATTACCCATTTCTCAATTAAATGGTTAAAACTCACTTATTTTCCAGGCTTAATTACCTCAAGTGTATCACCAATGTTAACAACAAAGGCTCCGGGGAGAGCCTCAACAGCAAACCATTTGCCTTCTTTTCTTATTTGCAAGCCTGAAACATCATTTACATGAAGAAGCAGAGTCAGGCCGCATCCGTCAGCATGTGCTGAAAGGCCTAAAACCTTCTCGGCTTGTTGACACGGTGGATAACAATTCATCCTCATTGATTGTGGTTCTAACGCATTAAAGAGAAACTCTGGTTCGATCTCCAGATCTTTGGCCATGAATTCGTGTAGGCATATAGAGAGTTTCTTCATTTCATATGAGTATTTGTCTACTGCGCCCTGAATGAAATCATGAATAATTTTAAATTATTAAGGATTTTATTGTTATATTTGTTAAATAAGATAGCTTTCCTAATTTTTAATAAAGACAGTTCTGGCCTTCTAGTTTATGTTTTTTTTCATGGTTCGCAGAATCGGCCGATTTTGATTCGAATAAATATCTGATTTTCACGATTATATAAAATTGAATTTTATATAATAGTTGTTCCGATTTTTCATCCAATCTGGTCGACTCTAAATCAGAATCCTGAAGGATCGACTCCAATTTTGATTCCGAACTTTTGAACCATGCTCTTTTTAGGGAAAAGATGAGTCTTTGAATAATATCTATTAAGAATAAATTATCCGCAAATGATGTCTTGGCCTAGTGATTGAATATCTTGGTTGCAATACTAGAAATTGGGGGTTTAAATCCCATATGCATCACAATTGGAATAGAATACTAGAATGGGCAGTGCCGTTCTGGCAAGTGTTTGTCGGTGGCGACCTCTCTCCTACAAGGATGGGTCAACCCAATTTCCCCTTTATGGTCTCTCTTCTTGCCTTGAATGGCATTCTCATGGCTAGCCTCTTCCAGTTCCAGTGACGTTGCATGTCTCCTCTTGATAGTCTCCTTGTGGCTATTGCCCTCTTTCTTGGTCACCTCTCCAATGAGGCGACGGCATAGACAAAGGGTCTTTACAAGTTGTCTGTTGCCGACTGTCGAGACGACGCACAGGTGAAGCTCCTTTTCTATGTGGTTCGAACTCTCTTCCTCCCGGTTATCTCTGCCGTGATACGACCCCACATGAGGCTCTCTGTTACTTTAGTGACAGCACGCTGCTCCTCCGAGAGTCGGAGTTGAGATTTCTTCATGCTGTTGACACTTCGCGACCACAACAAGCTGCACTGGATAGTCTAAACTGGATACTCGGGAGTCTAGACTGGATGCTTCTTATTTTCTTTTCTTTCTTTGAAGCAGGAACTTGTAATTTTCTTTTTCTAAGTGGTTTGTAATTTTTTTTATTTAATGAAAATTCAGTTTGGCGTCTTGCCGACTGACCTAAAAAAAAACGAGTATTTTTTTATTATTTGTTCACAACATATTTCTCACTTGACGACTGAAAAAAAGAATAAGTTTATCATTTCATACGATAATCTTCTATGTAGTAAAATGTTCCTGTCAATATATTTGAGGGATAATTTCATCCACTACAAAAACTCGAAATATCATATTTGCCATTATAAAAACTTAAATATCATATTTGCCATCATAAAAACTTAAAAATATCATATATGTCATTACAAAATCTAAAATATCATATTTGTCATTATAAAAACTTAATATATCAAATTTGCCATTAAATTTATTCAAAACTTAACACTATCTATTTTTTTCGTTAAAATTAACGGTCCAATCTTATAATTACTATTATATCCCTAAATTCATTTCATGAATTAGATTCATATTAAACATCTCTCTCTCTCTCTCTCTCTCTCTCTCTCTCTCTTCATGATTTAGATTCATATATAAGCAAAAAAAATAAAATCTAATTCATCAACTAAATCTAGGGGTATAATGGTAATTATAAGATTGGACAGTTAAGTTTAATGGAAAAAATGAACAATTTTAAGTTTTGAGTAAATTTGATGGCAAATATGATATATTAAGTTTTTGTAATGGCAAATATAATATTTAAGATTTTGTAATGGCATATATGATATTTTTAAGTTTTTATAATGTCAAAGAGATATTTAAGTTTTTATAATGGCAAATATGATATTTTGAGTTTTTGTAATGGCATATATGAAATTATCCCTATATTTTATTACTGTCTATGTGGCATATTATCAATAAATGCAATTATTAAATCCAATCAAAAATATCAAAATGAATCCTTTCTAACACAAATTATAAATAATCCCGATACTAATCAAACCACAGCAAACCTGAATGTGGGAGGATTAGAAGGCCAGACATTGATGTTTTCTCATTTCGTTCGGTTGCGTATTGAAAATCACCCCAATCTAACTTCTGCTCATTCGACACAATGAAATGTTGGCAGAAACCTTCGAAGTCGTCAGGTGCAATCGCGACAGCCTTCTTCTGCTCCAATGGGAGCATGAAGAACTCAGTTATGTTGCTTTTCATGCTGTGGATTATCTCTTCATTCACACCATGATTTATCAGCTGCATGTTGATAATTTAAGAAGCAATATAGATCATTTTGTTCATCTATTGATACATAGAAATCAAACTTTTTTTTCAGCAAGTATACTAACTATGATTAGGAATCATACTAATAAAACATTCTTTATTTTTTTTAATATGATTTGATTCAATATATAATATATGAACTAAATTGAAAGCGAGTAAAAAAGTTTATCCCATGGCAGGAAACAAATAACAAATAAAGAGAACCATCAACAGGACTCGAAGGAAAATAAAAAATTGTAAAAGGAAAGGGACGGCCGCTTTGTAAATGAAGAGCCAGCCCATCTGTTCTTGTCACATCCATTTTATATATTACTCGTCAGATATTCTATATATTTTTACTCTTTATATACTAATTATTAATTATATACTAATCACCTTTGGTGTAGTATAGTACCGAAAAAAACATAAAACATAGAACTAGAAACCTGAAAGAAGCCCCAATCTGCACAAGCAGACCCGAGCTTTGAAATCTCGTTCTCACTGAAAAGCGGGTTCATCAATTATCTCTCAAGATCAATTACCGGCATCTGAGACCGACACTTGTCACTGATGACATCATCATCTGTCTCGAGCTCCGGCCTGATGTACCTCTGCGGTACATCGTGGGATTCCGCTGCCAAGGCTTTAACACTCTCCACTTGAAGAAAGGCTACGTTGAATGGCTTTTTTCCCTCAGATGCCATTTCTTCGTATTCTTTTTTCTTCCCTTGTGTTATGGGGGTTTCTCTGATGATTGAAGTGAACTGGTATATATATTATGGAAAATTATAATTTACCTTATTGAATTATCCTAGAGCTGCTCCAGCAGGACACACTAATTCCATGCCTCTCCAGCAAACCCATTTTGTCTTAAAACTTCTAAGAAAAAGAAATAATGAAGAACAACAATGAAAAACAAATTATGCTAACACATAAATATGTTTAATTAGTAAAAGTATTATTTAAGTTCTCCTTCAAAAAAATATTACTTAATTTCTAAAAATGAGCAATAATATCATAAAGCTCTCATTGAAATAGAGCAAGGAAAACTGCCAAAGTTAGCCAAAATTGACATCAATTAATTTGATAAATAACTAATTTCAAATTTACACAATAATTAACTAATTAATTTAAATAAAATTAATGACTGAATATAGACCCTACATAAACCATAAAAACACATGGTAGTGTATAAGCAGCATGACGAAACCTACCCAAATGAAATTGCACGCTATTTAATTTACTAAAATAAACAAAAATAGTGTCAATAAAAGATTAAAAATGAAAACCATTTTAATTTGTTGATTAATAAAATAATAAATGAATAATACAACCTTTTAATTGTTGAGTTTCAAGAAGAATTGCATGGTGGATCTCATACCAAATGTCAGCATCACTCCTGATATGAATGGAATCTGATATTTGTTTATTTTGAAAAGAATAATTACTATTTTATTAGGAAAATAAAAAATAATTTAGATAGATGGGAATGGTATTTTCTTCTTACATTTCCCATTTCAAAGAATCCCTTGTCAAAGCGGAAAATTATTCCAAGAAATGAGGGGAAAAAAAAAATCCAGTGAGCCCTAGCCTGATTTCTGCTCCAATTCAAAAAATTATGATTAATTTAAGCAATATTTATAGTAAAATAGAAATTGAGCCCCTGAATATGCTGAATTCACCATCAAAAACTTTTTCAAAATGTCTCATTGAAAATGAGAAATAGTAACTAATATGATAATAGCATAATTTGGTTCAAACATGGATAATAGAAATATAGCATTGGTTATAGCTTCCTTCATTCACCAGTAAACATAAATATTTTAGTAAGATATCAGACTATACTTTGAAACAAAAATCAAAAGGTAATTTTTTTCTCAAAATATAGGTATACTAACATGCACTAATTGGTACCGCATTGCTGAAATGCCTCTAGAGAGTCTAAAATTAAAGCTTATATACTCCCTTTTCGAATAAAAATTGGTAAAAAAATCTTTATATTAAATCTAATGATTTCCTTAATCATTTGATACCTGAAGAGAATTTTTCTTTTCCACTGGACGGTCCAGTAGCTGCTTTGAGATTTGCTGATTCATTCACAACAATTTTGCTCCTTTTTATCACAAATAAGTAAAGCTTGCTCTTGAGTGAAAAAGTTAAAAATCCCACATGCTGAAATTTCACCGGATTAGTTGCTTTATTAATGATAACCATGAGAAATTGAAGAATTCATGTAGCAGAAAAATAAGACCCATATTGAAATACCATCTAGATTTGAAGAATAACCAGAAATAATTACCAACACCAAGATATAACAAAAAGAAATTGGTTACAAGGCTATTAGAATGATTCTACTACAATTTGCACATAGTTTTGTTTTGATCAATTTACCAGTACGTACAACCTCAATCCATGCAATTTATCCAAAATTGACACAAAAAAATCTGAAAATATCTCCAATTTAAACACAACTACATGTTTGAAACTAACTGGAAATTGACCAAAAAAATTGATTTATATTGACCAAATAATTTAGTGGAAACCTTAAATGAAAAATAAAAAATACTCACGGGAGTCGAAATATTTGAGGTTGAGAGTAGGGGAGATTTTTCGGCCATGTTCTTCCTTGTGTACAGTGAAGAGGGGGATTGAAGAGTTGGTGTCGCCATGGATGGGCATAAAAATCGCCCTACTTCGGGTGGATCTTTATCAAGCGTGGAGAGAGAGCGGCAGTCGCGGCGCGAAGAGAGTGAATTGCCTCGCCTTGCGTGGAGAGATAGAGAAGTAATCAGCGCATTGAGAGATGGAATCTCTCGAATGGAGAGAGAGGCGGTCGCTGGTTGGCTTGCACGGAGAGAGGCGGTGCGGTGGCCTTTCGCGCAGAGATACACTTGGATTTTTTTTTTTGGGGAATTTCGGGTATATCCCTGCTAAACCTCAAAATGAGTTAATTCTATAATACTCATTTTAATTAATCATAATGAGTTAATTCTATAATACTCATTTTAATTAATCTACTTGGCGAAAAATAAAGGTGAAGGATAATGATGAAATTTTATTAGAAAAGAAAGACTTCATGATATTTAATGTTACATAACGCTACTCACAATCTTTCTCATTTTGAGCTTTTGCAGTTTCACGCATGGAATTCCGCCTTGAAGTGCATATTTTAATATTATGTTCACTGAATTTGCTTGTAACTTGATATAGATTTTTTTGGGGGGTGAAAAAAAAAGGACTACATGTGCTTATAAGTTGTTAAAACATGAATATGATGGTTTTGTGAAGCACCTCGAGTATTGGCTTCTTTAATTGTAGAAATATTGAATGTAATTTATAATTTGTATAGTGTATTGATATAATGGGTCGACGTAGGGCTCAAGTAATTTATAGTTTGTATGAAGTGGATGAATGTAACAGGTTGAATTAGGATTCACGAGTAGTTTTGACGTTAGTGTTCTATTCCTTTTTTCAGATTTATGTATAATAATATAAATATAAATTTGACTTTGTTTAAATAATGTAAATGAAGAATATAAGAATTGCATATGGTGTGTTTATAGCGGAGAGAAATGGTAGGCTCAATGTCGAAAGAGAAATGGTTTGTATAGGGTTTTCATGGTTCCTATATGATAATATGAATGATATCGTTGGTACTTGGATCATTTGGTTTTTTGTATGGCATTATTTGGTACAAGCAACTAGAAATATTTCGCATTATTAGTTAGTAATGATTTGGTATTAGTCTCTTATTTGAAATGTTTTGTATTTTGAATTAGTTGGATTGAATTGATATTACTTGAATTCACTTTGGGACCAATGCCTTCTTTCAAACAATTTAATTATTTAAATGAGTTGTTTCATTCAAATAGTTATGCAATTTGCTTGAAGTCTGCATGGATTTGTTTTTCTATTTCTGCAGATCCAAAATATGCATGAATAGTCGTATTACAAATTATATTCAACAACATTGAAAAAACTTGTATCACTAATTTTGCCCATGCCATGTCAAACCAAACTGGTAAAACTGAATTACCCTTATGTTTAACTGAAATGAATTAGATTAACCGAACAACAAAATCAAATAATATTAGAACCAAATTTGGAAGTTGGAACAGAACCGAATAAGCATATGTAATGCTTGTAAATGTGAAAAAGGTTTATAGTACTTCCATAGAACTTAAAAAATATATCGAAAAATATATTGACGTAATAACTAGAAAAATAAAATGTACCTATAATTGCAATTTACACGGAAAAAATTATATGGTTATATTTGTTTTTTGATGCTTATATGGTTATATTTGTTAAAAATGATGAAATTCTAAAATAAATTAAGAATTATATGTTTCTATTTTTGCTTGCATTTATCTAAAGTTAATTCGGTCCAACACAATGTGTGTTTAGAGTCACGCGATACACGTGCAAGGCCGTGCTGCATCCAGTTTATATAAGAGAAAAGTATAGACATATGATATGATATGATATCACTTCAGTTTTCATACTAACTGAATTGAATTAAAATAACAAAACGAACATGAAATTATGTCAAGTTTCATTGTCATAATTAACCCTTATTTTATGGAATTTTACAAATAAAAGAATTCAATTAAATTCTTTCCATATTCCATTATTTAACATACAATACAAAATCCAAGGGCAAAATCAATTGTGTGTGGTTGTTGGATACTATGGGGATTCTAGCTCCGCTTCAGGATGAACTCTTTTACTAATAAAATATATATTCAGAATGAACGTTTATATGGGAATAATTGATATGTTAATTTTTCATTATCAGGGCTGCTGTGCATGATATTTTGAGTTTAGTTAGACTAATTATCTTTTCATTTTATGAGTTTATACATGATATTTCAAGAAATTATAAAATCAAGCTCTTTTCATGTATTTATAAGTTTTCAGACATTGTAGATGTTGTAATAATATAGAATTTTAAGATAGTTGAATAACACACAAAGGATTATTCATAATTTTGCTTTTTCTAGGGTCTAATATGAAAATTGCTAATACTATCTCGAGTTGACCATTCAAGCTAACTTTTCACAAGATAAATATTTATGCATTCTTATTCTAATTTAACTTGTGCTAAGGCATGATTGATTGCATGTCAATATTCATGCATACAACAAGCACCTTGGTCATTCTATGTTGTATCAAGATATGCGGCATATCTTTCATTACCCGTTCATTCTTTATCTTAGTCGAGGTGTGCCATTGCTTCATTAATTTCATGCAACTTGATTGCCATTACCCGTTCATTCTTTATCTTAGTCTAGGTGTGTCATTGCTTCATTAATTTCATGCAACTTGATTGCCATGTCAACTGGTCTTTGTGTTCTTATTTTCGTAACATGTACTCTGTCATCCTAATATGAGATGATATTGTGTGTAAAATATCTTAGTCATGATAGTCAAAGGAGCTTAGTATACAAGATCTATACTCATCTTATGTCTTATCCTTTTCATATACCGTAGCACTTCATACATATACTTTACTCAAAATATCTAAATACTCTTATCCTTCCATACACCTGACTTGCATGCATCATTTTACCCCAAATATCTTATTGTTCCTATCTTAATCTCAAGGGTGGCAATCAATGATTTGTTGCATGAGTAAAGGATGCCATCTATACCATTTTATTCCTATACACATGAATTACCTGTCAACCATGCCATCCGCTCCATAGCCTATAAATAGGACTTCATTCACTCAGAAATCATCAAACAAGATTCAAATATACACTCAAATATTTCTATGCTAGTCGGATCATGAGTTGTCTGATCACGAGTTGAAGTTTAATATTATATCAAATACTACAAGGAGATTAGGAGGGTATTATAAGGAGACTAATGAAGAAGATACGCTCGGAAGGTATCGTCGTTTATCTGAATAATTATCGTAAACTCTAGTCATAATATTGTTTATCACAAATCCTACTCGTAATAATGCTTCCATAATAGCTTATTAATATGACGTAAAAGTTATGTTTTAGATTTATCTTATCACATTATTACCGTCAATTATCCAAATGCTATCATTAGTTAGGATAATGTCAATATTATAAGAGAGCTGATACTGCGCGACGTTACTGTAGCGACAATGCAGTGACGGTATATAAAAACTGAAAATAGTATATACAAACATATGAACTGAAAACAAATAGTATATTAAAATTCATTCTATAAAATAATATATATTTAAAAAAATGAAAACAGTATATACAAACATATAAACTGAAAACAAACAGTATATAAAAATTCATTCGGTAAACAGTGTATATTTAAAAAAATGAAAACAGTATATAACGTATATATGAACTGTTGGGTTTCCGGTAGCCATGTACGTTACATGCGCAGCGGAACCTACGGGTTCAACCCTCCCTAGGATCATCGTTAAGGGAATAAAAGTACAAGATTATGCTATTAAAAATTTATACCTCGGATCTTCCTGATCCGAGACAGAGAAGCGGATGTAGGTCTGAACGAACTTCCGTCTTGCTTCCTTCTCCTTCGTGCTCCTAAAGCTTGAATCGAACAAACTCCTTGTTTCTCTTAGGGAAAAGAAACTGACCGCTCGCTAGTCTTCAGAGCAGAAGACCTCTACTCATATCCACGCGAACTTCAGACGCACGGAATAACCGGACTCGGCTAGACGAGTCCGAAAATACTTTCCGAAAATAACTCAAAACTCTCCCTCTCTCTATTTCTGTGTATGACGGCTTCTAAAGCTTGAGAATTATATATTTAATAGAGGGGCGCTGCCCTTCTATTTATACTGGAGAAAGAGGCGAACGATTGCTCAGTTACCAAAACTAAAAATCCTAATCTGCGTATATTCCGTTGCCAACGGAACTATCCTGTTGCCAACGGAACTATCCCGTTGCCAACGGAACTATCCCGTTGCTAGTATTTCCTTAACAGAATACTTAACGGAATAGGTATTACAGTTTTCATATCTATTCCGTTGGGAACGGAACTATTCCGTTGCCAACGGAATGATGCTGTTTTGTTCAATCAATTATTCAATAATTGATTATTTTGTTCACCAATTTATGCATCCTATCTATAACTGTTTTTGAGATATTTTCATCCCGTACGAATGGATTTCATTGTGCGACCGTGTAGGTTCCATTTAACGCTGGCAACGATCTTCTAAAGATCGTAAGTCATGAGTAACCTCTAAACTGATGTCATGACTACCCATGTTAAATGAAATGATCAGCGATCATAAACCTATCTGAATAGACGTTTGCTTATTCCTTTTGTTCTACGATATATGTCTTGATCACAAGGCACGGTAATATGTCATCCTTGAGTTTGATCAAAATCTGTTTCCTGATTGAGAATTAGATTGAGTAAATACAAAATGATATTAACAACACATGTTAATCTATTTTGAGCATGGCCATGCATTTCCTTCAGTCCTAGTTCATCAGGGGGCCCATAGATATCTCCCTCTTGACGAGAGGAACAAATCCCATCTTGATCACTCACATTCCTCGTCATGATTCAGTGCATACCTAATGATGACCCTAATGATCATCCCGTTACGGATGACGTAAGATCATATTAAAGTATGCAGTTCCTCATATAGAAATCCATGGCGACCTCAGGTCGTAGGAACAAGCACACTATTCATGACATATACCATGCATATTCTCATAGTGTGGTCAGTCCAGTACGTGTTCTCTAACATGCACCTATATTCCAGACTTGACATCTCTATGTCCATGATCAGCAGAACATGATCATCCAGTTTGCGAATATACTAGTGTGGATATGTAGCTTCTTACTTGAAGTATGTTTATCTCTATAAACATCCTACATATCACTAGGGATGGTTTAGAATGTCATTCGTTGGTTCACAGTTCTACTATCAGAATCACGTATTCTGATGACGTGAACCCGAAGTGTCATTCATGGTTGATCTAATATATGTAAATATATTAGTCACCCATACACTCATTCATATATGAATTGAATAAACGCGTTTCTCATAATCTAATCTCTAGTCCAACAATTTGGCCTAGGGCATAATTCCTTCAGTCTCTCACTTGCACTAGGCCAATCCTAAGCATTTAATGCTTATTAGGCAACATGACCTTCATGTTTTACTAGCGGGAAATATATGCCTATCAGATTATAGAAATTTACTTTCCAAACTTGTAATGTCTACTATTGATCACTATCATTAGTTGAGGACTTCTGAAATAGATACTTGTATCCTTGTTGCTCTATTCTGAGCAACTCGTAAGCCTTTAAGAGCACTCAGGACTACTCCTAGTTCCAAGATCAACTTTTGATTCAAGCATACCTAATGTCCGCTTCTAAAGCGACAATATGATTTTGTTTCAGTTACAATATCTTATTTGGAACTCATTCCAAATTACTGCATTCAAAATAAATTGCGATAATGATCTATGTTAGGAAAGTGTAATCTCTTACCACTACTTAGCTCCTCATAGATCGGGATATCTTAGTTCTTCATAAGAACTTAGATACATATTCTCGTCATCAAATGACTATCATTTGCTCTCTTATGCTCCAAGCATATTGCACAGTACATTGTATGGCTTGAAGAATCTTATTCATCCCGTTACTAAGAACTATTTCTTGTACATTGAACCTTTCAATAAACGGATGATATGTCTTCATGAACGTTATAGGCAAGAATTCTTTCTTGCATATTAAACTCCTTCAATATATTGTTGAAAGCATAGAATCAAATCCATGTGCCTTTCATTGTTCATATTAGTGCCAAAACCAAAAACTCTTTCTTACATATTGAATGTTCAATATATATAATCGAAGGTATAGAATCTAATTCTTATATCCTTCTAGTGTTCAAGTGAATGCCATAAACAAGAACTCTTTCTTGCATATTGAACACTTCAATATATGGCAGGAGGCATAAAATCTCATTCGTATGTCTTATTTCTTGCATATTGAATTATTTTACCAATGTACTTTATCTTACATCCATAAGTCTACATAGATTTAAAGTTGGGAAGTGACGGAACATTTTTGCATTTTTTTCGTGTTCCGCCAGTGACAGTGGCAAAACACGTTTTTTCACTAATTAATTCTATTTTTGGCTGGTTAAACATGATTAATTAGTATAAAAAAATACTGTTCTACCACAGATAGTGACGGAATATTTTTTACGTTTTTTCTGCTCTGCCAGTGACAGTGATGGAATATATTTTTTTACTAATTAACTCTATTTTTGAACAATTATAAAATTCACATGTTCCGAATTGATCCGAAATGATGGATATCTTATTACTTTGAGTGGTATTTGCCGATTTAATTTTGAACAGTGTCGGAAAAAACAAGAAAAAAAAGTGAGATGGTTCATGGTTGCATGCCGAGTCTGACCATGTCGCTCAGGCTCAGCTCATGGCTCTCCATCTCCTCTCCAGATCAGCTCTCATTTTCCCTTTCCCGCCTCCCATTCTAAAACAAAACCCTTACTTCCTCTCCCTCCTGCCTCGCTCCCGATTTCCCTCTTCATCCTCCGTCGCCGGATCGCCGCCGATGGCTGCCCCGCCGGTGGGGGTGGAGCGGGTCAAGGACCGGATTGAATTGTCTGAGAAGGAGACGCGGATTTTCGGCAGGTTAAAGGAGGTTTTGGATCATTTTGAGATGAGGACGCAGCTCAGAGTCGCCGGCGGTTGGGTGAGAGATAAGGTTGGTTGGTTAGACCTTTTTTGCTTTGTTCGTTTTTGTGTTTGTAATTGTACTGTTTTGTACTTTTTGAGTAATGAATGTAGTTGTAATGTGTTTTACTAAATTGAGCTGCTAATTGGATTAAGTATTGAGTTGAGTCTTTATTCAAGTGTAATTTGTACCAATTATATGATGTTAAGGCTGAGTAGGGTTTAGGGTTTAGTGAATTGGGGATTATGCAAAATTACAAAATTAGGGAAACCATACTATTTACGGAATTGCAGTTCATGTTACTGTTAATTTGACTAGCATTTTAATTTTGTCCTGAAATGATATTATGAATTTCTGATAGGTTTATATGTAAAAACAGCTGATAGGTAAGGAGTGTTATGATATAGATATCGCTTTGGACGATATACTTGGCAAGGATTTTTGCGAAAAAGTAAATGAGTATTTAATGCATGTTGGTGAAGAACAACAAGGAATTGGAGTCATTCAGTGGTACGTAAATAAATTAAATCCCTCAATTTTTTTATTCGTCTGTTTTAGTTTTTTAATATGTTTTATTTTTGTTGTTTTGGTGTTTAGGGTTTAGGGGTTTGTACAATAGCACACCATTGTTCCTGCTTGTACTTATGAGTTTCTAGATTTTTATATATTTTTTAAAATAAAATTTGGTCAATTGTTTGTTACACTTTTTTTAGTTTTAATTAATTTCAAATATGTTTTCTTTTGTTCTTTGAGTGTTTAGGGTTTAGTAGTTTGTCTAGTGGCACACAAATTTTCCCTTTTTTTCTACTTGTTAGTAGTTATATTTTATTTTTATATCAAATTTGATCATTTGTCTGTAACACTTCTTTTGTTTTAATCTAAATTTTTTTCTTTTACTTTTAGAGTGTAGGGGTTTGTCCAGTGGCACATAATTTTTATATTTTTAGTACTCATTAATTGTTACATTTTTATTTTTAGTATCAAATTTGGTCATTTGTTAGTTGACTAGTTTTTCTTTTTCTTGGTTTTATCTGTGTGCTTAATTGAGGTTTATTCTACTAGTAGGGATTAAGGGATTAATTGATGCTATTTGAGATTTTAGAAACTCAAAGTTAACGCCATACAAATCTGATTAAGATTATTTTTGTTTATTTTTTTATTTAATATAGCAATCCAGATCAGTCAAAGCACTTAGAAACAGCAAGAATGCGTATTTATGACATGTGGATTGATTTTGTCAATTTGAGATCTGAAACTTACGCTGAAAATAGCAGAATCCCCACAATGGTTCTTAATTTCCCTTTTTATTATTTATTTAATATTATTTTAAGTCCCAATTCAATTTATTATGTTTTGTTGTTTAATTGCATAACCAGATTTCATAGATGCTTAAACCCTAAAGCCAGCAGAAATTTAATTCGCATTCGCATTCCAATTTAATTTATTGTACTGTTTAAATGCTTAATCAGAATTTCTTAGATGCTTGAATACCTAGTTTTGAACAATAAAGCTTGAAAAAAAAAAAATTCTAATGAGTCAATATTTTTGTTTAATTGTTAAAAAAAATTTATTGAATTTATTTTTTATTTGTGAAGAAATTTGGAACGGCTGAAGAAGATGCATATAGAAGAGATCTTACAATCAACAGGTAAATTTATGCATGCAAAATGTTTTACGTTTTTCTTCTTTTTAAATACTTTTTAGGGTCAATTCATTATTTTTTGCAATTCCATTATTTTAAATTTCTGACGTATTGACTAAAACCGTAAATGAGCCCAAGTTAGAAAATGACCTAATATTATTTCATTTTTTATTTATTTTGTAGCCTATTTTATAATATTAACAATAGCTCAGTTGAAGATTTGACTGGAAGAGGTTAGTTCTTTTTTCCTTTTATTCTTTATTCTAAATTTTAGTTTTTCTTGTTTTCTTTTTGCATGCACAAGGATGAGAGACTAAATTGGGTTAAATTGAGTCATAAATGCACACTTAATGCATGATCATGTTGTAAATTTGATTTAATTTAGACATATTTGCACAATTGAAGCTTCTAATTGAGGTTTAATTCCTTGATTTGAGTCTAAATTGGTCTTAACGTACATCTAATTTATCAAACACGCAATTTTGGAAAATAGTAATTACTATGATTTTTCAGCTGCTGATCTTGCGTTTGTAGAATAGGGTTTTAGGAATTAAAATTTTATTTATTTTTTATTTTTTTCAGGAATGAAAGATCTAAAATTAGGTCTGATTGTAACGCCTTTACCACCTAAAGCTACTTTTATGGATGATCCGCTCAGAGTTCTTCGTGCTATTCGATTTGGTACGCAAAATATCTTCATTTTTATTAATTATTATATTATAGCTAATTAATTTGTAAGTTTTCGACTGGAAAATTTCAAATTGCGTGAGTTTGGTAAGTAAAACCCATGTAAATATTGATTGTAGTTGTAACATAATTTATGTGCTTTAAGTCTGATTTTACTAAATAGTTTTATTTTAAAGTTTACATTTTACAATGTGAGTTAATATGAGATTCTCTTGTAGCAGTAAAAAGATGTGATTTGTTTTTGAATTTAGTTGAAAAGGGACTAAATTGAGGATTAATTGAAGGATTATTTCATCTTAACTAAAGTAGAAAATAAATTTAATTTTTAAATAATTTTATTGTAAAAAACAGGAGCTAGGTTTGATTTTAAACTGGATGAAGAGTTGAAAGAAGCAGCTTCTGATGATGAAGTACGATCTGCACTCGGTACTAAGATTAGTCGCGAGCGTATTGGCCATGAAGTAATTAATTATTATTATTATCATAATTATTCTTTTATTTATATTTTTCACATTTTACTGGGCTGTTCAGTAAAATTACAGTACAGGCTCGCTTTGTTAGCTTATTATGGATTTTAGAATCATTGATTGGATTATTTCTTCGGTTAATTTCTTGAAATATGTCCAGTTACTATTTGTATGGAAACAGTGATAAAATATTTAATTTATTTTGAACTAAATTGGGGGAGACAGGATATTTGTTTTTATTTATATGGGTATAAATGATATTCCCTATGTTTTGTAGGGGTATATTTGATATTTTTGAGGTTTTGAAAGAGTGCGCATGGAATTTCCCTTCTATATTTTGATTATACATTGCTCTTATGATTTTATTATTATTGTAACAGGTTGATTTAATGATGTCAGACAAACAACCATCAAAAGCAATGGCTTATATACGCGATTTGAAGTTATTTTTGGTCGTATTTGCATTTCCTCAAAACCCTAAACCTCCTATTGACGAACAGCTTGACAGGTTTGACCTTGTATTAAATGCATAAATATGTTTTATTATTTTTTGTTTGTGTAAAATTACATGTTTGCCCCTGTAAACCTTGAAATATCATGTGCTAGTTGCCCTGTAAAATTAATTTGTTAGATATATATTTAAAATGCAGGTTATGTGTTTCGTATATTGAATCTGCTTGGCATCTTTTGCAATCTGTGGGCCCCTCAATATTTACTGTGAGTCTAAGTTTCTAAATATGATTTATTTATTCAGTGTATAAGTAGAAAGAATAATGAACTTTTTCTCCTTTTTTTTCTGTTCATTTTTGTTTGTTTTGCATTTCTTTTTGGTTGGATTTTGGTAGCAGCCTAAATTATTGTCGTCACATTTTTAAAATTGATATTGTTTTACTTTTTTACTATCCAATCCAACAAGCAAATTTGTCTTTAATAAATTTGTAAACATTAAAAGAAGAAATACGTCAGTTAGTGCTGATTAAATAAGTGGGCGTTTTTTTTTTTATTTCAACATTTTAATTATAATTTAATGAATTAATTTAAGATTTTCTTTATTTTTTTTCTTATCAGGATGATCAGAGGCGGCTTTACTTGTACGGTTCTCTACTCGTTCCTTTGAGAAGCACGATTTACTTGGATAAGAAATCTAAAGAGGTAATAAGTTAATTAATTTCAAATTTATATATCTATTTATTAAACTAAAGTTCTTAAATTTGTATTGTCAATTCTTATGCAGATTCCTGTTACGGGATACATAATTAGAGAATCTCTCAAGCTGAAAGCTAGTGATTCTGACACGGTACAGTAAAAAAAATGAAAAAGAAATTAAAAAAGAAAAAGAAAAAGAAAATGAGAAAATCTAAACATAAAGCTGATTAGAAAATATATCCAAATGAAACTGCTCTAATTTGTTTGTATATATACAGTACCTTGATAAGATTTTGAATTAGGGTATGAAAACTTATTTTTTATTTTTTATTTTTCAAAAACCCCCCTAACTTCAATATTTTATTAAAAAACCCGAACTCTTTTCGAAATAATAAATAAATAATTGAAAAATGTGTCATATTATTTATATATTATTTGATATATTAAGTAGCTTTTTTTTTTCAATAAAAGTTAAATTATTTGAAAATTTAGGGGTTATTGTTATTTATGAATTTGAGAAAATATATGTAGTTTTTAAATTTTTTCTCTTTAATTTATGACTTGTATGCGTATGATTTATTTTATTTTATTTTATAGGTAGTGAATTTGCACAATGCGTGTAAAAAGTTTCTCCAATTAATTCCATTACTGGACTCAGATCAAGGTTCTGAAAAACTTAAAGAAGAATTAGAAGATGAATTTCTTGAAATTCCATCCAATTTGGTTAAGCGAGTTTTTGCTGGTAAGCACTCTTACTTTTTAATTAACAATATTTAAATAAAAAAAATAAATGAAAAAATATGTACAAAAATAGATTCAATTAAAACCAAAAAAGTTAGGTGATAAATAACTATTTTGGGTCTTGAATTTACAGGTCTTTTGCTTCGACAAATAAAGGAGTTTTGGCGTGTTGCTTTGTTAATATCTGTTTTATTAAATTCTGAATCGGATATTTCTAGTGTTGAGAAAATAAAAGAAATAGATGAATTGGATAGAAGAAAGAAAATGTATTTGAGAGCTGAAAGTGCTATTACTCAACTAGGTGATTTTAAATCTTATACTTTTTATTTTTAATTATTTTTCCTATCTTTTATGCATGAATTGAGAATTTTAGATTCATTATTGCCTCAACTAAGTGTTAATTAACCCAAAGAAAACAAATTAAATTGTGTAAAAAATCATTCCTTACATACCCTTGTAAAAGATGCAAATATCAGAATTTATTTATTTATTTTTTAGATCTTGATGGGGTTTGGAAAGCAAAATTAATGCTGGATGGGAAGGCTATTATGGGAATTTTGCAATTGAAATCAGGAGGCCCTGCAATTGGAATTTGGGTAATGTTTTTATTATTTTTTGTGGAAAATTTCATTTGGGCCCCTCTAAAATCTCAAAATATATCATGACCCTTCGAAAGTGAAAAATATTCCATGTGCCAAAAAGTGCAACACATATTGCCTTAAAAAATATACCCAAAATACCCCTGTTTTCTTCCTTTTATAGAGAAGAATCAGAAAGGGTAGTTTGGGCAATCTTGGGGTTAAGAAGATTTTTTTTAATTCTTTGTGAAGCAATATGTGATATTACCATTTTGTTAAGAGTAGGCATGTAATTTCTCATTTTTCCATCATATACATTTTATCTAAATAAAACAAAATAAATTAATTAAAGAATGAAAGATGCTTACATTATATATATAAATGCTAATAAAAAACTAAATTTATTCTTGCCCTAATTTTCAGCAACAAAGGCTGATTAAATGGCAGCTTGCAAATCCAAAGGGGACAGCTGATGATTGCATTGATTGGATTAAACAATCTCAAGCGAAACGCCAAAAACTGGACAGCTCTACTTCATAATTGACTTAGTATTGTAATTTTGAGTGTATTGTAATTTTTTTTCAAAGATTGGTATTATGATTTTGTGTTGAGCAGTTATTTACAGGGGAAATCCTTTTTTTTTTTTTTTTAGTTTGTGTTTAAGCACTTAACTTGTCTTTTCTCCTTGGGGTGAAATTTTGTATGTGGTATCAGAAGAAAGAAAGAAAATGATGATTTTTTGTTTTAACTTTTGGGGTAAAGCATGTAAGCCTTCTAGAATTAAAAAAAAAACATTATACAAAGATTTTCCGATAGTCATGATGCCTAAGGAAAGTATACATGAAGAGAAATCTAAGATCAATTCTAAGCCCCTCTCCACCAGCCAGAATGTGCGTCACTAGCGGTCGTGATTCAAGCCGGCAGCTCTTGCCACTCAATCTCCAAAATGTGGTCTCACCACCTGTCGTGGTCCAAGCTGGTGGATCTCTGCCCTCGGACAGAAGCTTTTACCTAGCTTATTTAGACTGCCAGATAGGTATACTTCAATCACTGCAATTACAGCGAGTTGTTGTGTCCCATTGACGTTCCTCCGGTGAAATGCCTCTTGTATCTCGATAATAACCACCTTTATCACATTTTAGATTCACAAACTTCGTCTCGGAACTCTCCATCGCCAAAGCATAGCCCTTTTTTGCGTAAAAGGCTCGAACCACATAAATTAATTCATCACGAGTATCGAACTTCAAAGACTGAAGTTCAATATCGCCGTTGTTTTCTTCCATACACAGTATTGAATCATGAGAATCCATTTATTTAATTAAGTAATAAAGAATTAATAATTTTTTTGTATGCACGATTAATATTTGGAAAATTTATAAAAAAAAACCTCTATCTTTTATGAATATTACAAATAACCCCTGACTTTTCAAACTTTACAAAAAACCCCTGTCAAAAATATTTTCTTTACAAATACCCCTCCTACATCCACTTTTCCATCCAATTCATGGTTAAACTTTTGAAAATGACAAAAATACCCTCATCTATATTTAATAAATTTAATTAATAAATAAACTTAAATAAACAAAAGAAATTATATAAAAATAAAATAATTAATAAAACTAAAATTAATAAAAATAAATAAAAATAAAAATAAAAAATAAAAATATTAAAAAAGATAAAAGAGTTAAAAAAAATAATTAAACAAAAATAAAAATATTATAGTAAAGAAAAATTAAAAAAATGAAATTAATTAAAAAGCTAATAATAAAATAAATAATTAAAATAATTAAACTAAATAATAATAATTATTATTATTGACACACAAAACCCTATTTAATATAACAGAGAGTTTTATGTGTCAATAATGAGGGTTTTATGTATCAATAATAATAATTATTTTATTATTTTTATTTTTATTTATTTTTAATTATTTTTTCATTTTTATATTTTTATTTAATTATTTCTAGCTTTTTAATTATTTTAATTATTAATTTTTTATTTGAATTAATTTATTTGAATTTCATTAATTTTCTTTTTATTGATTTTTTTATTTTTTTAAATCTCCCTTTTTTTATTTTTGTAAATTTCTCTTTTTAAATGAAAAAAATAATTTTTTTATTTTTTTTTTAATTTCCCTTTTAATTTAATTATTTTCAGCTTTTTAATTAATTTTATTTTTTTTAATTTCCCTAATGGTCATCCGGTTAAGAATGACGTAGATTCATATCAAAGTACGCAATTCCACATACAAGAATCCATAGTGACCTCAGGTCGTAGGAATAATCATACTATTCATATGAGAATCACTAATGACATGTACCATGCATATTCTCACAGTGTGGTCAGTCTAGTACGTGATCTCTAACACGTACATATATTCCATCCTTGTCATCCCTATGTCCATGATCAACAGAACATAATCATCCAGTCTGCAAATATACTAGTGTGGATATATAGCTTCTTACTTGAAGTATGTTTATCTCTATAACATTTTACATATCATTAAGGGCAGTTTAGAATGTCATTTGTTGGTTCATAGTTTTACTATCAGAATCACATATTCTGATGACGTGAATCCGAATTGTCATTTATTGTTGATATAAGTTATACATTCACAATTCATACAAATAGATATATAAGAAACAACTTTATTTAATAAATAATAATATCTTAATACGTAATTCATTTTCTAACACAAATACTTTTGGTCTAGAACACTAATCCTACAGGTGAAGCCTCCGGTTCATGACCACCGCTCTTTTCCTAGCACCAGGCCCGGCCCAGGGGCGAGTCCAGCAAGCCCGTGGGCTAGGGCAGCCACTGGGCCAGGGGAAGCCATATAATGAATTCTTAGCTTACGTAGATTTTAAACTATGCAAAAAATAGAAATTGAGGCCTGCACAAAATTAAAGCCCATTCAAGATAGTGGACCGTGTGAAGATATGTTGAAATAAAAGCGTCTCTTCTCCATTTAATTTTAAATGGAGAGATAAAGTTGCAAGGAGAATCAAGAGTCATTTATCAATATGCCATTTTCTTCCCTGTTTTCAACTGGAGGTACAACCCAATGGAGAGAGGAATGAAGATTGGATTCCTTTCCCTTGGCACGTTCATGAACCAAAAGAAGTGAAAAAAAACACTAAAGAAATAGAAGAGATAGAATTAAGAAGAGACCATGAGCCAAAAAATGTTTTTTTTTTTGAATGGGTGCTTGAGGTGGGTGATCCCACACTCAATTATGAGCCAAAAAATGTTTTTAGGTTTTATTATTGTAATTTATCTTTTATAATGTTGATTTTCAAACTATAATAATCCAGCAACGGAGGCTTAATTATTCCAATAAAGATTTGTTCTCATTTGCGAAAAAAAAAAAAAAAAAATTGAATATCTGGGTGCTCCAATTTGTGATTAGTATCAGCCATATGCAAGAATTATATGGCCAATCTTTTGATAAAATACTTTCTAAATTGCAACCGTTAGCAACGGATGAGAGATTATACTATATGGATTTTTTTTTAATGAACACATTATATGGAGTTTTAAATCAAGTGAATCATATTCAAGAGAATCCATGTATAATCAAGATAATAAGGAAAGGTGTCGTTGGTATGACATATGGAGTCTGGAGACCGTAAATACCGCAATGGCTGATAGTCTTTGTGTGAAAATTAGCGAGAAATATATTTCCGACAGAAGAGAAATGGTTATTGCAGTTGGTCCTATTTCTTATTTTGTATCTAAATTATATTGCGACGGATTGGCAGTTGGTCCTATTTCGTATTTTTTATCTAAATTATATTTTCTTTTTGTGCATATAAGGTGTTTGATTAATTGTCCAATAGAGGAGAATGTAGCAATTACAACAAATGAAAAATGGTTTGATAAACGCAATGCCGGCTTTCATAATAGAAAAAAGAAGCAATGAAAATGTGAACTAGAAGGTCGGTTTCACTCTGTTTTGCATTTTTATTTTTATTTTTATTTTTATTTTGAGGCAACATCTTGAACAACATTTTGAAACTATTTATAACTTGAGCTAGGACAACCAAAAGGTCGGGACTGGCCCTGCCTAGCACAAATATATAGTTATGTCTCGCTGATACTGTTTGTATTTCCCGTTGTGGTTGTGAGCGGGCTTGGATCCTTCATCATTGAAGCAAGCGGCTGCATCCCGTCGTTTGGGCCATGACCGCCCATTTTATACATGGAGCTCTCGCTATTTTTTTGGCGTTTTTCTACAATATAGTTTCTTCCAATGATGCAAGTTAGAAGCGGTTTTTCTACAATACATATTTTTTCATACACCATATTTTAGCAGACAGCCTATCCAAACTAGTGCCAGAATATAAAATATTATCATAGGCACGATTGATTTACTCCAATATCATATCAAACAAGAACTACGCTTTTTATGCCTATATTGGCTTCCCTAACTATTTGGAATAATGAAACCACAGAACTTTCTTAGTTTTAGCACTTTTTATTTTATTTTGAGCCATGATTTGTATTTCTTTGCTATATATACTAAGGTCATATTTTCTTATGTTGTTATAAGTTCACTTCATTCATAGTAAATGATCATAATCATGCCAGTTTGGTTGCTTCATTCATGATAGATGATCATAATCATGAAAAATATGTCACTTCATCTTTCGTACTAACTGAATTGAATTTTAATAACAGAACCAACATGAAATTATGTCAAGTTTCATTGTCATAATGAACCCTTATTTTATGGAATTTTACAAATAAAAGAATTCCATTAAATTCTTTCCATATTCCATTTTAACCTACTATATAAAATAGGGCGAAATCAATTGTGTGTGGTTGTTGGATACTAGATTACTAGGGGGATCCTCGCTCCTCTTCGGGATGAACTTTTTACTAATAAAACATATATTAGTAGCATTTATATTGAGTTAGTTATTATACATTTATATGGGAACAATTGATATGTTAATATTTTTTGTGAACAATATTTTCCATTATCAGGGGTATGCATGATATTTTGAGTTTAGTTAGACTCCACATAAGATTATCTTTTCATACAGAACTCGAGATTAAAAAAATGTGACATTTTCATTTTATAAGTTTATACATGATATTTCAAGAAATTGTAAAATCAAGATATTCCGGAGAGAGTGATATGTTCCTATTTTTTTTATTTTGTTTTTTGGATAGAGCGTGTAAGTCTTCCGAAAATTAATATATGAGTAATCACAATTGTGATATTTTGTACTGCAAGTTCCATAAAAGAATGTTTACATAATAAATTTGAGGAAGGAAAAATAATAATTACAACCAAATTTCAGTGGTGAAGTCCTGACTTCCTACCCTCCTACCAATTTTTGTGAATTACAAATTTTTAAACTGACACACGAATGGCACAAAATACAAAATCATATATCAACAGATAAATCACAAATTCCTTTTGGCTATACAACACAAAACAACTGTGATTAAACTTATGCATCAATGTGGTACAAAATGTACAAAATAACAGTATAAATGATCAAAGTGGTACACAATGTACACAAAAACAGTATAAATCACCAAGTCACCCAACCGATTTCTTTGCGAGGGTCAAAAATCCTCGTTTAAAAAAGACTTAATCCAAAGTTCAATACCTTTGAATTAATTATATATATATTTTCTTAAGTCCAAGAAGAGGATCTTTTGAGGACGGGTTTCATGGGCTTGTCTTCTTCTAAAGCGACCATTCCGAGATTTGAAGGGTCTTCAAGCATCATTTTCGCGACTAAATAGCCTGCTATGGACCATGTTTGGTACTTGCGTGACTGTTTGCCTATGTACCTGTTTGTTACATTTTATAATACTTAGATCTAATTGGTAGTGTATATGAACTACTAATATAGCTAGAATAATCTGTCGTAGTTATAACTTGGCTTGAATATTTCGGACTACTGATTGGGTTTGCATACTTGTATTTACTAACAAATGATATTTTGAGCAAAATACTAAAATAATATCCAGTTGGAGATTGAATTTGGATATATAAACAGTTTGTAGATAGATATTTAATGTGAAAGTAAGAGAATCGATCGAGGCATTTAATAGGTACTTTGGGATGTGATTATGGACCAGTATGTCACTTGGACAGTAACGAATTAATTAATAATATACTTACCTGCCAAGTTTCCCGTCATAGTACTCTGGCCAGCTGTCCTTGAGCAGACGACTCTCGGCTAATTCTATCGCTTTTTTCGCGATGTATGGCCGCCCCGTTTTTATACAAGCAGCCGTTAGTAGCCATAGAAGAACTGCATTGAATAATTAAGTGGAGAATTTGTGAAATTTTAGATTTATTTGAGGACGTCTTGGTTAAAAATGATACATCATGGTGTGCTTATATTGTTGTGTGTTCTAGCTATAGAAACATAAGAAATACTAGAACATGAATCAAAGATCCAACGACCAACAGACAGATGTATATCACACATGAAAACTATATTCCCTCTAACATCCTTGCATATAAAAACTAACTTATGCTTTATAGTACTTAATCATTTTAATTCTTATTTTGTCTTGTAGCTTTTTATTTATTTAGCGAAAAACACATCAGATATTTTAAATTGTGCTAAAAAAAGATAAAATGTCTGATTATTTTTCGTTAAATAAATAAAACGTTACAAGACAAAATTAGAATGAAAATGAGCAAGTACTATAAAGCATAACTTAGTGGTACAAAATACAAAATCATGTCCGGGTGTGATCCCCAAGAGTATGAGGTGGAGTTATCATAATGTCGGGTCCCCTTTTTTGTTTCTTTTTTTAGGAGAGTAGATAAATTGTGTGTTGTATTCCGTTACACAAACGAAGTTATACACTATAGTTTTCACATTTTTGTCCAGTAACTCTTTTATTTATTTAACGAAAAAGAAAAACACAACAAATATTACCTGGCCAGGATCCGCCGTTATGATAACTCCACCGAGTATTCTTCGGGTCGCAGCCAGTCACAATCCGCCATTCATGACCATCAATCGCGGGGTAACAAACTTTCACTGGCATTTCTCCGACTAATTCCTCCCACCGCTCCTCGATCAGGTCCATAATCGCCACGCTCTGTTCTGGAGTCGCGAGGGAGCCCAGGATCGCTATGCAGTTTCCCAACGCGAACCACCTGAAACGAACAGGGAAAGGTTTGTTTATATACATTCTGAAAAGCCTAAGTTTCATACTTATGGTATTGTAAATATTGTGGGTTGTATGTTGTAAACTCTTTTTACTTTTATTAATCGAATCTGCAGTGAGGCTTTTCGCCTCAAGCAGCATCAAAAAAAAAAAAAAAAGAAATAGGGATTTTGGGGAAAAAGAAGCCTTGCGCTGTTTGAGATTTGCAAAAAAAAAAAAAAGGAAAAAAAAGAGAGAGCACGTTTTATGACTAGATTGCCAAACAAAGTTTGTCCCTTCTGGCTATATCGAATTTTAGTCCCTTCCGTGGTCAACTCATCGCTGACATCGCTAAGTTATGCCTAAATTGCAAGAAACCCCTGCATTCTCATGAAATTGAAAAGTTAGTCCCTCCCTAACACAACTAATTAACTTCTTTAATCAAAATAATTAAAGAAGTTAATGTTAATTAACGGTTTTAGAGATGAACTAACAGGAGGGGCTAAATTTTAAATTTCATGAGCTTGGAGTTTTTTTTTTTTTGCAATTTTGACAAAATGCAGGGGCCTTTCACAAATTTCCCAAAGAAAAAAGGAAAAAGGAAGGACCTGAAATCCATGCGGGCTGGACTCACGTTACCGATGAAATAACCGCCTTTGCTCGGCATGAAGTCGAAAACCCAATCGGGGATCGAGTCAGGAATCACGTTGAATTTGTTGACAGCTGTGTGTGAGTATTCTTCCGTTTTGTACCTGTAAAATGTTAGGGTTTCCATTTGGATCAGTTATTTTGGTTTTGATTTTATGTTTTTGGTTCCATTTTGATAATTGGGAAGCGAATGTTAACTATATCTTTGCATATATATGAAATGATGCAAATTACAATTCTTTTCTGTTTGTTTAACTATTTAATAGCATTGACTTGTAAAATATATCAAGATTACTTTGTTCATATATAAGAAGGCTTAAATTAACGCTTTAAAAGCATTATTGTCATATTGATGTATCATTATATGCTCTTTTTACATCTCATTTGCTTTGTTTTAGTTCAGTCACTATCCTTATTCAGTCCACTAAATTTGCAGCTTGCGAATCAAATAAAAATATGCTTTGTCTAATTTCAGTTTGTTCACCTGTAAATTACGTTGAGTTGCTCAAAATCGAGCCAAAAGTAAGTTCTCATGTGGTAACTCAAAGCTTGCAATCGCGTCATAATTTGTTCAATTAATTCTTTATTTTCTTCTTCTTGTTTGAGGAGACCAAGAGCACATCTTAGCGCCATGTAGAAAAGTGATTGGATTTCAACCGGGTACCCATAAATGCCCTACATCCAAATATTAATTGCACATTATGATGATTAATATACTGTGATTTCATTTATGTTTATTTTTGTCAAAAAGACCTTCGTTCATTAAAAAAGGACTAACTCTAAATATTTTGGAAAAAAGCGTACATAAATGGCCCTTTAAATATTCACACGAATGTCACGCATTCTTTAATTTTCTCTCTTTATGAAAATGTGATTTGTAGACCCCTTAGTACTCGAACCATTTCAATATGAAATTAATGCATAAACTACGTTATGTTACATAAAAACGACAAAAACATAATTCAACATTTCGTACCATTCGTCGATCAATCATGCAGCACCCATCCGTACAAAGCAACGTCGGAAAAGTATCAAACCCTTCCGACAAACATAATGACAAAATCAACCTTATCCCCTTCTGGCACTCCGGACTCTCGCTCAAACTCAAATCCCCAGTTGACCTTGTTACAAAAAAAATTGGGAAGAAAAATAGTCAACATACAGTTTTCCTCTCTTTAGCTTTTTATTTCTCACATTTTTCTTATAACAAAACGACACACAAAGAAATATATCTTCTAGACACACCCTTTTCACACAGAGAGGCACCCATATTTACCCTCATACAACTTTCTAAAATACCCTAAAGACACATTTTCAAACAACACACATAGAAAACAACTCATTAATATTAACTTTACTTATTTTAACAAACCTCGTATAAGCCCTGAGCAGAAAAATCCACCAAAATCCTGAATCCACCGGGGCAACTCTTCCAATTGCGCTCTCCCCAAAATCGGCCACAATGGTTTCCGCGTTGTTTTTGGCGGCATCGTGAATGACCTTCAAAAGATTCAATAAGATAGATACTAGATTAATGCTTGTTGTGTTCAAGTTTTTATTAAAAACCGGACCCAGAATTAGAGAAACGGATGTATAAAATAATCGATTTATATAATCGTTGGAATCAGATATTAATATCGTGCCCTGCCTATTCCGATCTATATCGGCTGTCGAATCAGAATTGGCCGATTGTGCGAACTATGGATTAATGGGAAATTTAAAAAAACATAATTTTTTTTGAATATTTAAAAAAAAATCCAAATTTTTCAGATTTTCAAATAACCCCCTACGATGAGTATTTCAATTTAAAAGAAACTCCTATCATCTACTTTTCCATCTAATGGCTTGTTAATTCTTTTCAAATGACTATCTTACCCCCGGGATATTTTTCAAACATTCACAAAAGTTGTTTTTTTATCTTTAAATATTCCCCTTTTTGAACTAGTAAAGAAATATTATTGACCTTGAAGCTGGCGGGCATGGCGCCCTCGCCGAGCTTGAACCGGTCGATCTTCTTCTCCCACGACTGGAGCCGGAGGGTGCGCGAGAGGAAGTTTTTGACGATCTCGTACTCCCCGTTCATCAGGAAGGCCAACGCGCTCGGCACGAAATCACGCACGAATACCTGTTGTTTAGGAATTTTAGTTATATGATTACGATCGAATGTTTTAAAGTGCTTAAATTGCAAAAAAAGCCCCCCTCTGTTGTTGAAAATTGCAAAAAAATGTATTCTCTGGGAAATTGTTATGAAGCCTCAATCATTTGTTAAGATTTAAAAAATATGTATTAATTAGAATGATTAAGATAGAGTTAACTAAAGTGTTAGATCTTACCAAACAGTAGGATTTTTGTTTGCAATTTTCTGAAGAAGTGATTACTTTTTTTTTTTTTTTACAATTTCCAATAATACAGGGCTTTTTTTTTGCAATTTTTTCCTTTTGTTATTCAAGTTATATGGATTATTCTGTACTTTATATATATATATATATATATATATATATATTTGAATTTAATTTCTTTGTATACCGGTACCGGCAGGTTGATCATAAGTTTCAATCAATTTTTTCAGTTGAAAATTGACAATCACAAACGAATTTAACAGCATTGAAGTTTCAAAATAAATTAAAATAAAATAAAATAATCTCGTACCCGTACCAATTCATAAAAACCATCCATACCTGGTCATAATTAAGCGCTTCATCTGATGAGGTATCGCAAGCCGCGACCGTGCCAACAGGCTGGCCTCTGTAATTCACAACCGACTTTCTCAAAGCTTCCCACGCATCCGCAATAACAGGATGCGGTTCAAATGAATTAGCATCGGTAGAACTAAACGGCGTGTCGGGCCCCGATTCGGCGATCGGAGATGGAATGTTGTCGTAACTGTCGATCGGTTTTAGAGTGATTGGGATTGATAAATCGTCGAGCGATCGCTTTCTCTCGATGCCCAATCTTGGCGTTCTTGCGGCCTGGACGAAGTCGAAATCGTCGGATTCGGAGATCGAGAAGAGAGAGGATGGGGTTTTTCGCATACCAACAATGTCCATTTTTTAGGATTGTTTGATCTCGTGTTTTATCTGTTAGATTTGTGAAAAGTAATGAATTTGATGGATTGTATGAGGAAATGTTGTTTGAGATAATGATCAACCCTCAATGGATTGAGGAAACAAACAAGATTAAAAACTAATGATGGGATTTTTATTCATTCTGATTTCCATTTTTCAGGATTATTTCTCCTTTTTTATCTGTGGAATTTGTGGGAAATCAAGGATTTGTTATTTGAAATGATTATTAGCTCTAAATTGGTTTGGATTGAGGGAACAAACAAGATTAAAAAGCTAACGGATTTGGGATAAATACGTGTTGTTACAGCTAGGTATTAACATTCAGGTCAAAATGATGGATAAAACGACCATAATAAACAAAAAAAAGAACAGTTGACTTGAAATTCCAGCATTAATTTAAAACTTATCAATGTTTGGGTCAAGAAGATGCACAGCAAGATAAAACAGAACGAAAGAAATGCTAAAATTATAATAAGATTATTGAAAAGCTCCACATTCATCAAATTACCTTCAGACAGAAAATGCGCGAGTTGAAGAAGATCCTCCTTCAAACTGGATCGCCTCCAGAAATGATTGGAGAAATGCGAGAGGGGCGGAAAGAGAAATGTCAAAAAGAGAGGGAGGAGGGAGGAGGGAGGAAAGAAGAGCCATTGGAGGCGAGACAGACTATTTATAGGATGGGTAATGGAAATTGAGGAGGAGAGAAGAGAAGAGAAGAAATGGTCGCCTTGCGTGAGTTGTCTCCAAGCTTTGAGTTTGAGCTGTCTTTCTTACCGTTACGCGCCTCTTTTCTGGTCAAATTTTACAATATCACGTTCTTAATATTAAAAAAAAATGAATTCTATATACTATTTATTAGCACTATATACCGTTTTATCACGCCGTACAACATGACTAGAAGCTCGTCGTACATCATCATTTCTCATATTTATTAAAGAAATTTAAAAATGCGACGGGATTTAACACTCCCAAAATACGAGGATTATATTAAAAAAATAAATTATATATATTGTCTGTTTAATTTTATATACTATTTATTGTATATATGTTTTTCCACATCGTAATGCATGACGGATTGACGGGTCATGTCTTATATTTCAAATTGAAATGTTCCAAGTTTCCAATCTTTGAGCTGTATCTTTAGGCGCCCTCAATTTTGGTCAAATTTTACCATATGACCCTCTTAATATTTAAAATTGAAATGTTCTCACCTTTGAGCTGTATCTTTTTTCTGTCGAATTTTATAATATGACCCTCTTAATATTTAAAATTGAAATGTTATGAGATTTGAGCTGTGTCTTACGCTCCTCTTTTCTGTCAGATTTTATAATATGACCCTCTTATTATTTAAATGTTGAAACATTCTGTTTATTGTGGATATATCGTTTTGAGTGTTTGACCATATAAACGTGGTGCAATAATGATGCAAAAATATATAGAATAATATTTGTCAATAATGCAGAGTGATCATATTTATATTGTTATTTAGAATGACTGACTATCTTGATCAATTTATCAAAAAAAAGGGACTGACTGCTAGATCATTGCGTCGGATCCGACCTATTTAATATATATTTTTTTTTAATTGTCCGACCTATGTAATCTTATCACAACCTAAAATAGTATGTATATATGATAGTCTATCAGGGTAATAAAGTGGTACATGTATAAGACATAATAATAATATCTAAATAAGTGGTATAGTATATAGGATATAATTGAAATAATATACCATTATATAAAACAATATACAACTAATTGTATGTTCTTTTCCTTTTCAGTCTTGACATGTGTTGATTATTATTTTTATTTTCTAAAAGAACTCATATTGGAATATTTTTTGAACACTTCCGATATAATTGGATATTATTTTTTATATATTTGATCTTTTCAAGTTTTCATCTATTTTCAACTTGAAAAGAATATCAAATCAACTTGAAGTCTTCATTATGAAAGGGAGCAAAATCATATTTTGATGTCTCAATTATTGTTAATTGAAGCATTAAACTATTTCTCCAATAAGGTTATTAATTCAGTTAAATGTTGATTAACAACTAATTGTCTAATCGATGACATGACGTCAATTGAACAATAAAAAATGATAAGATAAGAATCCAAATTTCAACCAAATGAATCTCATTTAAGATAAGGAAGATAATCATTATTTACTTTTACTTTCGAGATTAAGTCGAGATTCAGATTTTGAATACCTAAACTTTTCAGTAAAACAATCTCAAATCTCAATCATATGTAATCTTTTTTTAGATTAATTATTGAGATAACTCAATTTCTATTCCTCATCTTTTTGGGTTATATCAACCCCTTAATTATTGAATTATCTCATTTATATCCTCTCCAGCTCCAAGCTTACATGATGATGACCTGGTAAATAATTAAATATTTTGACATATCATTATTTTGAAATTAATGAACACATATATAATTAGAAAATAAAAGAGCATAAATTAGTCTATTTAATAATTGAAGAATATAGTCATATAGACAAAAAATTGAGGAACTAAAAGTCAATTATCTCAGATTATTCCCTTTCAAAAAAGAAAATTTAAAAGCCCTTTCAAGAAAGAAAATTCAAAAGCCCTTTCAAAAAATAAAATTGAGGAACTAAATCAGAATTTTCCCTTTCAAAAATGAAAATTCAAAAGCCCTGAACAAAATGGTGGAAATTTTAGATCCAATCCATGCAATCAGAACTCGACCCAGTCCGACAGCTATATTCACAGAGCAACATCTCTCAAATACAGTCCAATCATTAATCAAACACAAACTATACACTCTTCATTTCTCTGTAACTATAACCTACAGACCTGTAAATACCAACACGCCCTTGTCCTCTCTCTCTTTTACAATTTCAGATCGTTGTCCTCAAAACAAGGAAAGAAAAAACCAATTTCAGATCACCAAATCCACCCCAATCAATTCATCCGCCCCCTTTCTTCCATTTTACATGATCGAAAGCCACGATGCCATCTTCCAAGGCCTCCGCTGACACCGCCCTCCCTCTCACTCTCGACTTGGAAGATTTCAAGGCACGATTAAACCCATTCTCTTTAATTTGCCCTTTTCTTCTTCGATTTCTCTTACTTGAGTGATTTTTTGGGTTTGTAGGGGGATTTTTCGTTTGACGCGTTGTTCGGAGGGCTGGTGAATGAGCTGCTGCCGGAATTCAAAGAGGAGGAGGCGGAGGAAGAGCTGAAAGGCGTGATTGGCGCCGGAACTGGAGGCGTCCCGTTGTTCCCGGCTGTGGATGAGTTGTTGGGTCTGTTTAAGCAGTCCTGTAAGGAGTTGGTGGATCTCAGAAGCCAGGTTTGCTTTTGTTTTATGTATTTGTTTTTGCTTTTTGATGGAAATTGATGTAAAAAGGAAGGGTGGTATCAAATTGGCATGAGAAATCTGCTAAAGCTTAGTTCTTTGAGAGTCAAACTGATGTAATTTGAACTGTAGAGCTAATAGAATTAGATTCATGCCAAATTTGAAGGATGTTTTGAGTAATTTACCCCTTAAATCTTTAAAGGGTTGCAATGAGTAATGCTATTTATTTGCTAATTTGTTTACTTTTTGCTGATTTTTTTAATTTGGAAGATTGACACGAGGCTTCAGAATGTGAAGAAAGAGGTGATTACACAGGATTCAAAGCATCGCAGAACACTAGGAGAGGTTTGTTTATATATATTCTTTATTTTCTTCATATTATTTCCTGAAAAGACATTACTTGATTCAAATTAATCGCCTGATTATTCATGAAACTAACCCTAATTTCTCTCCAATCAGATGCATTATAACTCTCTCTCTCTCCTCTCTCTCACTTTTTCAAGACGAATAATTTTAATTATTAAGTTGTATTTTTGTTTTTATGTGATTTGTTCTTTTTTATTTCAGTTAGAAAAAGGTGTAGATGGTTTATTTGATAGCTTTGCTAGACTGGACACTCGTATATCGAGCGTCGGTCAAACTGCCGCAAAAATTGGCGATCATTTACAGGTAATTTAATTTAAATTATAATAATTACCATTTTATTTCCATCGTTTTTTATATGATTTTGTCAAAGAATTTTAATCTTGACCAATTAATCTTGTGTGAGTGCATAATTATGCAACTATTCCTCATTTTAACCTTATTTTGCCTCAATTATCCTTCAATTTAACACAGTATTGCCTAAATTCACACTCATTTTTGCAATTAACCATCAATCAATCCAAGAAAAAAAGTCAAAAGAAAAAAAAACATATTCATTTTGTATTAACTAATGAGTTAAAAACTTCTCTTTTTGCTCAATAGAGTGCAGAATCACAGCGTGAAACTGCCAGTCAGACAATCGAGCTCATCAAGGTACATTTAAACTCAACTCAAAATAGTATTAAATAAAAATTAAGTAAATATTTAATGAAAGCAATAAATAATTTTGACCACTTTTTATGTAGTATTTAATGGAGTTTAATAGCACACCTGGCGATCTGATGGAGCTCTCGCCTCTATTTTCTGACGACAGTCGAGTCGCTGAGGCTGCTTCTATCGCTCAGAAATTACGTGAGCATTTTTATCCAATTAATTTAATTTAATTATTTTTTGCCCTATTTTTTATTTACTTATTATATCTCAAAAGATACCACTCTGTGTTCTGGTTTAGAATATTTGATCTAACATATGAAACCAAAGAATAAATAAATAAAAAAAGTAAATAAAAAGGAAAATTGTGATCAGTTATGGATTAGTAGATATTTTTCCTATAAACTAGGAGTATATTTGGATAGGAAAAAGTAGAGTGCATGAATAAGCTAAAACAAATATAATGTTTTGCTGTACATACATAGGTTGAGAAATGTTGATTAACAAATTAAGCAAAAAAAGAGTAATAATAAAAAAAAGAAAAAAGGGGAAAAAAAGTCAACTTTTTTTATAATAAATTAGATGCAAGAAATTATTATGCATGAATAAGCTGAAAATTAATATAATATTTTGGTGTATAAAATATAAATAGGTTCATTTGCTGAAGAAGATGTGGGCAGGCAAGGCGTGTCTGGTGCAGCCAATGCGAGCAGAGGTTTAGAGGTTGCTGTTGCTAATCTCCAAGACTACTGTAACGGTATATAAATATAATAATATTATTTTACTTTTATATCATATGAATCTAGATTTTATTTTAAATACAATGCTTGCAATTTTTAGTCTTTTATTTTATTTTACTTTTATTAATCTAGATTTTAGTGTAATTTGATTCTGGTACTGATTGGTATGGTTTGAGTACCGATTTGTGCAAACAGTCTAAGTAATATCATATTTAGCCCTGCTATATTATCTCAGCGTTTTGCTGTTCCACTTGAGTTAGCTTTATTTATTTCTATTAAACAAAAGCTAAGAAAGTAACAAATAGCTTCGAGAAGCCATTATTTATACAACTCTTGTTACTCTACTAATTCAACCATTTCCTGCGTAACTATTATTATGATGCTTTTCAGCATTATTATTACGTAACTATTTCTTACGTAAATATAATTATTTTTTGTATTTAGAGTTGGAAAATAGACTGCTGTCTCGGTTCGACACCGCATCACAAAGGCGTGAGCTCTCTACTATGGCTGAGTGCGCCAAGATTTTATCTCAGGTACAAAAATTCACATAAAAAATCACATCCAAAAAATCCATATCAATTCCGTTAAACAAACAATTTATTTATTTATTTTATTATTTGTTTCTATTCATAGTTTAATAAGGGGACGAGTGTGATGGAACACTAAATATTACTATCATTATTATTTATTTTATTTTTATCCGTAGTTTATTATCAAATTTAAAAATACTAACTAACGAGTATATTTATCATTACTATTATTATTTCTTATTTTATTTTATTTTTCTATAGTTTAATAGGGGCACGAGTGCTATGCAACACTATGTAGCCTCAAGGCCGATGTTCATAGATGTGGAAGTAATGAATGAAGACATTCAAGTGGTGCTCGGCGACCAAGGCTTGTTGCAATCCGATACTAATAGTATTTCGAGAGGGCTCTCCTCTTTGTACAAGGAAATCGCCGGTAGATTCAAAGTTTCTTTTCTTCTAGTATTGGTTTAGATTTAAGACACTTGTTATAGTGGAATTTTTCAAAAGAAAAGATAACCTAACGTTACCTTGCATTTATCTTTCCTGTTTTCAAAACACCCTGTTCTACAAAATAACTATTTATCTATTGGTTTAAAATGATAGATGAATGATTTGAAAAATGTGTTTACAGTTGTCAGTATTTATATATTATTTGAATAGTCTACAAGGGTCTTTTTGAAAATAAAAGTGAAGGGGTTTACTCTGAACTTACAAAAGTTAGGGGGTTTATGGAAAATAGAAAGTTAAAAGTAGAGATTTTTTTAAATATTCTAATAGTTAGTTTTTTTTTAATAAATTTGAGAAAATGTAAGGGTTCTTGAAAATTTTTCCCCTTACTATAATGTGCTCATGCAGGGCATTTTTGTACTTGATATACATGTACTTCAAATTTCAATTTTTTGTTTTGTTTTATATGTTATTTCAAAGTAAATGCCATATCGAAATTTACTTTTGCAAGGATGCCCTTCTTTCTTTTAAATTTTTGTAACTTCTTTTTTCGTTCAGAGACTGTGAGGAAAGAGTCAGCGACAATTACAGCAGTTTTTCCGTCTCCAAATGATGTCATGTCTATTCTTGTGCAGGTATTATTTTTTATTTATGCCTTTATTATTATATATTTTATAAATATTTGAAACATTAGATTTGTTTCTTTCAAAATGAAATATCCTATAATATCTCCAATTAGAAAAGTAGAAAACTATATATCCATGGAAAATTAAATAAAAATAATGTAGTTCCAACACTAGTTTGTCAATTTGATTTCATTCAATCCTAAAATCAAGTATTTTGACCAAATTACCCTACTTTCAATCAGATATATTCTGAAAATCTAAGATTTTTTTAATATCTTTTACATCTTTCTTGTGTCTGTATAATAATACAGATATATACACATGAAAGGACATCTGACTTAATATTCATTATTTCATGAAACAAGTCAGTAATAAAATGTTTTATTATTTTTTTCTTGTAGAGAGTGCTTGAGCAAAGAGTATCAGCAATTCTTGACAAGCTTTTATTAAAACCGTCTTTAGTGAACTTGCCATCTTTAGAAGAAGGCGGCCTTTTACTCGTAAGTTCCTTTTTTTATTCCTCTCATTTTGACTATTTTGACTTTTAGTGTGCAAATTTACCAAAATACCCTCTTGATATTCAACATTTAGTTTTTATTTTGATTTTCTTATAGTATCTGAGAATTCTTGCGGTGACGTATGATAAAACAGAAGAACTTGCTAAAGATTTGCAATCTGTTGGTTGTGGCGATTTAGATGTTGAAGGTATGTTTTTTGTTTTTTTAATTATTTTATATTTTTTTATTTTATCAAATTATTTATTATTTATTATCATTATTTTTTTGGTTTTAGGACTTACCGAGTCACTATTTACTGCACATAAAGACGAATATGCGGAATACGAGCAAGCATCACTCAGACAGTTATATGAAACAAAGGTTTCAATTTATCATAATAAATAAATAATTTGCAAAATATGTTTATACATTATTTATCATTATTTACACATTATTTCAATATTATTTAGTTCTTTTCTTGAAAATAAAAAATTAAGTCGAAGGGTTTCTTAACAACTTTAAAAGTTACTTTTTTTTTCTTGAAAATATAACTCTAGAAAGTAATTCTTTCAACATTCCAACACCGATTTTTTTCTCTTTTTTTTCTCTTATAAATTCGAAAAAAATATAGTTTTTTATAAAATTCTCCTTTTTTTAATCCAATTCAATTCAATCCATTTTATTTTATATTTTTGTTAAGATTGAAGACTTAAGAGTGGAAGCACCGCAATTTTATTTACTTCCTTTTTTCAAACTTTAAAAGTCAGTTTTTTTTCCGAAAAATATAGAAATTTAAAACTAATTTTTTTTTTTACATTCCAAACGTTATTTCCTTTTTCTTACAAATTGAAGAAAAACACAGTTTTATTAACCTTCCCTTATTCAATCCATTTTCATTTTCATTATTATTTAGAGAAATTATTCGGAGTGCCCAATTTTTGGATTGCCCACCATACAGTTTTAGCTGTACACATATATATTTGCACTTGAATATACCTTTTGTATTTACAAATATATCTTTTTGTAATTTCACTATACCTTTTGTGTTTACAAAAATACTTTTTTGTACTTTCATCGTACTTTTTGTAATCGGGCGCGGCTGGGCGCTCCAAAATGCTGGCACTCCATATCTGAACCCTATTATTCATTTATTTCCCTTTTACCCAGATTGAGGAGTTGAGAGCGGAGGCGCTCCAACAACTCCCCGAACTCACCGGCACGATCTCGCGCGCGAAAGCAGCCTCTCTGACGACATCGCCGCAGCAGCAGATTTTAGTGACGGTCGTGACCGAGTTCGTCCGCTGGAACGAGGAGGCCGTTTCGCGGTGCACTCTCTTATCCGCTCAGCAGACGGTCTCTCTCGCGGGGAACGTGAGAGCGGTCTTCACCTGCTTGCTCGACCAAGTAAGTTTATAACATTGTTAGAAGGGCAAATATGATATTTGCATTTTTGGGAGGGTAAATTTGATATTTAGGATTTTCGGAAGGTACACCTGAAATATTGTTTAAAGAGAAAAATGAGTGTTGTATTGCTGTGTGGCAATTTTGATGAATACCCTTCTAAATGTTTAAAAATAGGGAGAATTTTAGGTGTACCCTTCTAACAATCCTAAATATCAAATTTACCCTCCCAAACTTGCAAATATCATATTTGCAATTTTGGGAGGGTAAATTTGATATTTAGGATTTTTAGAAGGGTACACCTGAATTTCCCCTTTGAAAATACCATATTTGCCTTTTCTAAACTCCAAATTTAAAATTTACCCGTCTAAAACTCAAAATATGAATTACCCTTCCAAAACTGCAAATATAAATTACCCTTCCGAAACTCCAATTTACACCTCCTACAGTAAAACACCAAATTTCAAAACTGCAAATATCAAGTGCACACTTCCGAATCTCAAACTATTGAATTTATCCTTCCAAATTTGCAAAATTTCAATTATCAAATTTACCCTCACAAAACAGCAAATATCAATTTCACCCTTCCCAAAAGTGTACAGCATATATATTATATATGAAAGACGACATTTCTCTAATAATGTGATAATAAATTTCAGGTGAGTCAATACTTAACAGAAGGGCTGGAAAGAGCAAGAGAGAGTTTGAATGAAGCTGCTGCAATGAGAGACCGGTTTGTGATTGGTACAAGTGTCAGTCGCCGAGTGGCTGCTGCTGCCGCTACCCAAGTATATATACTTTTTTATTATTATTTATCTTTTGGTTGGTATAAAGTGGTTGAGTTTATTAAATTTGATCATTCGGTTGTTTTTGTTAAAGTATCATATATACCCTTGTTAAGTTGAAAATATTAAAAAGACCACTAAGAAACATAGGAATATCATCAATACAGTACAATATAATCTCCTAACTTTACTAACCCTTACTGTATGTGATATTTTGAGTATTTATATATGGAATAATTACCCCCTTTATTTTTTTTAGAAAATTAAAAATGTGTGTATTAATAATTATTTTTTAATTAATATTTTAATATTGAACAGGCGGAGGCAGCAGCAGCGGCAGGAGAGAACAGCTTCAAAGCTTTCATGATCGCTGTTCAACGTTGCGCTAGCAGTATTGCTATTCTTCAACAGGTATTACATTTTTATTATTTTATTATTTTCACAAAATAATCTATGTTTCAAACTTTCAATCATTCATTTTGAATTGATGCAAAATAATGTCTTAAATAGGCTAATGAAGGGTCTTTAATCTGCAAAATAGGGTCTTAATGTGGAGATTTAGCTCCCAAATTGTCCAAGCCACTAAAATTTGTTGTGAAAAAAGATTAAATAAAATACATGTGACAAGTATGCTAAACTCATCCTTGGTGTGAAATTCAAATATCTTGCCTAATTTAATTCCTGACCTGAACTATATAAACACAATAGTCCGATATAATTATTGTTCTAAAACTAATTGCTTATTAATTATAGAGAAAAGTCCATTTTTGGCCCCTCAACTTTGTTTGGTCCATTTCTAACCCCTCAACTATTCCATAAGCTCATGTTTGACCCTCCATCCATTAAATTCTTACCTGTCCGTTAACTTTACACATAAGCGATGATTCGGCATATAATTAATTAATTAATTAATCTTTTATTTATTTGCTTAAAAAAAGTATTTTTCGAACACGATATCGAGGCTGCTGCTCCCGGTGGAGGGCGCGCACTCGGCATCCTGCGAAGAAATGGGGACGGCCGTCTCGAACGTGGAAGGAGCCGCGCACAAGGGGCTCCTCCAGTGCATCGACACCGTCATGGCCGAGGTCCGTTACTCTTTCAATATTAATTCCATTATTACCTGTAGAAAGAAAAACGATAAAATATTTGATGCATGCTTGGGAAAGTGAAGTTTAGCGGATGTAAAACATAGAGATTGTCATGGCCGAGGTCCGTTACTTTTTTCAATAATAATTTCGGTATTAACTGTAGAAAAAATAAATAAATTATTTGATGCATGCTTGGAAAAGTGAAATTACCAAGTAAAAGATAGAAATTATCGTGTATAGAGTATACGCCTTAAAAGTTAAAAACATAGATGTTCTCCAGTATGAGGTTTGTTGATTTTCACGAGTGATTAATTTCATGTGCATCATGAGCTACACTAAAAAGCAAAAGCTTATGATACGATCTGTTGTAATTATTAATGTATTGTGTAAAAAACAAGTTTTATTGATATAAATCATTATAAACTGAAGCATGAAACAGCATATTTTTGGTCCCTTTTGGTATGAAAAGAGATAAATTTGCAAATAAACCCTAAAAAGGTCCCTAATCCCTAAAAATTACAGGTGGAAAGATTGCTTTCGACTGAACAGAAAGCGACAGATTACCGATCTCCTGACGACGGAATGGCTCCTGATCACCGCCCCACTAGTGCTTGCACCAGGTTCTTATTATTTATTTTTATTATTATTCAAGAAGTTTGGTAAAATATTTATTTTTGTGTTTTTATTAGAGTTGTGGCGTACCTCTCTCGTATTTTGGAAGTGGCTTTCACGGCTCTCGAAGGGCTCAACAAACAATCTTTCCTCACCGAATTAGTAATATATATATTTTTTTTATTAAATTATGCATTTTGGGAAGGCCTAGTTTTAGAAATATTTATATGATATGTTGTTTTTTGTAGGGAAATCGGTTGCACAAGGGGCTTCTTAACCATTGGCAGAAATTCACATTTAGCGCTAGGTATTTAATTTATTTCCTTTCCATGCAATTTTCTTTAATTTTATTCAACCAAATCTGAATTGGGTATTACTTATGTTTCACTCATTGTAAAAAATAATAAAAATAAAAATAATTTTATTGCATTTTATTGATGTTTAGTGGTGGACTGAGGCTGAAGCGTGACATCACTGAATATGGGGATTTTATTCGAAGCTTTAATGCTCCTTCAATTGATGAGAAGTTTGAATTGTTGGGCATGTATGTTACTTATTTCTCTTCATTTAATAATATATTTATATATTAAATAAAAATCTACTTCATATTATTTTAATTTTTTTGTGTTTTTTTTTTCCAGATTGGCTAATGTATTTATTGTGGCTCCTGAAAGTCTAACCTCGTTGTTTGAAGGAACTCCAAGCATAAGAAAAGATGCATTGAGGTACTTTATTATCTTGCCTAAATCATCATTTATTTGCAAATATTATTAATTTTATGCTTGATATTATTAAATTATGTTTGTGCATATGAAAGTTTAATTTTCTCAAACAATGAGAAGTTACTAAAAGTAGGGGTGTTAATTCGGTTCGGTTTGTTCGGTTTCCGAACCGAACCGGTCGATTTCAGTTAATTCGGTTCAGTTTTTTAGTTAATTCGGTTCGGTTCGTTTTTTGGTTTAGAAAAACCGAATAAATCGAACCGACCGAATTATATATAAAATTGCTAATTTGTAATTAATATAATCTTAATTTTAGATTAAGCATATAAATATTAATTAGTATGGTCATAGTTTAGTATAAAAATTATTAATTTGACTTAATATTATATAGATTTCTTTCTAATTCGGTTCAACCGAATAAACCGAAATAAAATTCGGTTTATTCGGTTCGGTTTAAATTTCGGTTCCATCTTTATTCGGTTCGGTTCCAATCTAGTTCGGTTCAGTTTCGGTTCTGTCTCAAACCGAACCGACTGAATGAACACCCTTAACTAAAAGCCCCCTTTTTCTAATTAACTTGAATTATATACATCCAATTTTAGGTTTATTCAATTGAGGGACGACTATAAGACCGCAAAGATTGCGTCTATGTTGAACAACATCATGTCAGAATCCTAGATTTGAATTTCTATATTCGACATTTGATTTTGTTTTCCTGAGTTATTTTTTTAGTTTCCTTTTTTATTTGTCAAATTGAATTGTTCTTTGTAGATTTTGTTACGGTTGTTTGATAATCATGTTGTATATGTTCGTCTAGAACTTGTAAGCTAGTTTGGACCTCATATTTTTTTGCTATTTTTAATGCTATTTGTTACATTTATGTCACGTTTTTCTTTACCTATTGAGCTAATGAATATGTTGCAACGATTTTCCAACAAATGTATACTATATAGAAAAAAATTCTCTTATTTTGCTACATGGGTGATACATGTACTTTTTGACATTTGTATAATCTATATAAACAAGTCATTTAATAGAAAAAATTTGGTTGTTTCGATCCGTTAACAAAATCTGGGTTGGGTTTTCTGTCATTACTCATTGGTGGGAACACAATGTTTTTAAGGTACCAATGTGGGTAATTAAAGATATAGATTCTATGGAGGAATATTTTGTGGAAAGGCTCTAATGAAAATGAAGGCATACCATTAGTGGCCTGGGATTCTATTACCAAACCAAAAAAAGATGGAATGGGGGTACTGGATTTACATACTTTTAATAAAGTTTTAGTGGATTGAGGCAATCACACAAGCTTATGACATTTTTCTTGTAAAAGTATATAAAAGTTTTGAGTGGATTGAAACAGAGTAATGGTTAATCAAAGCATTAAATCCTTATGGATACTTGTTTGGGTTGCATGTCATATGTCGAGAGTTGAACTATTCATGTGATTGTGCAACAAAAGACTGAGCATTGGCCCAGCAGTCTTCTTGTACATTCTTTCAAACTTCTTTCTTAAAATGAGAAATAGTGACAATAATATCGAACTTTCAGATCTCTATTAATAAAATTGTAGTCATATGCCTATAAAATACATATGTAAGTTTCTGCCTCAAGTGAATAAATGCAAGAAATTGGTATTTTCTAAAATGATGCAAGTTTGGTAAGAATGCTGAAATGTCTCCAATTTGGAGACGACCTACTATCTATTCAAAGATTGATAGCTCGGTTCTTATTGATGATTCTATTAGATCGAAAATATATTTGTTGTAATCAGTCTTATACGTCATTTCGAAGCACTTTTGGACAATGAGAAATAGTGACAATGACTTCAAATTTGCAGATCTCTGACGAGAAAATAGTAGGTATTTAGATATAAATACTAAAATATATATGTAGGTTTCTCCATATTCGGAGTATTTTTGAAGATTGTGGAGAAATATTTTAAAATGAATGCAAATTTTGGTTTGCATTTGAATAATTTAGTATTTACTATAATTCTTTACGAAAAATCTGTCCGAGTTTTTTAGCATGAAACGAGCGAACAAACGCATGAAACATGAGTTTTAGGGGCACACAAAGATTGTGGAGAAATATTTTAAAATGAATACAAATTTTGGTTTGTATTTGAATAATTTAGTATTTAATATCGTTCTTTACGAAAAAATCTAGCCGAGTTTCTTTTGGATGAAACGAGCGAACAAACGCACGAAACATGAGTTTTAGGTGCAAACAATGATTGTGGAGAAATATTTTAAAATGAATACAAATTTTGGTTTGCATTTGAATAATTTAGTATTTAATATCGTTCTTTACGAAAAATTTAGCCGAGTTCTTTTTTGAATGAAACGAACGAACAAACGCACGAAACATGAGTTTTAGGTGCAAACAATGATTGTGGAGAAATATTTTAAAATAAATACAAATTTTGGTTTGCATTTGAATAATTTAGTATTTACTATCATTCTTTACGAAAAATCTAGCCGAGTTTTTTTTTGAATGAAACGAACGAACAAACGCACGAAACATGAGTTTTAGGTGCAAACATATATGTGGGGCTGAAGTGACAATAGCATTGCTACGTACGTTTTCGGAGAGTAACAATAGTATTATTGTGATGGATGCGAGCATGAATCGTGCTTCCGCCAGCCCACTGGCGACCCCAAGCTACATTGTACCTTATCTAAAATATGAGAGACGTCAAGCTTTGATTCGACATCTCGCGCAGGGCCTGTCTTGTGTATTTTGGGGCCTTTGACGATAATTGTAATGTGACTCGACTTTAAATAATATCATCTGAAATTGAATTAAAAAAATTCGAATTTCAAAAGTGATAAATATTTATAAAAATTAAAATGACTGGAAAGAAAGAATAAATTTGTATTTAGAGGAATAAAAAAAATAATCAGAAAAATGGATAGAGAGATTTGAATTGCAATGTTGTGCCAAATTATGAATTATGGGAGGACGAAAGCTGCTTAAAAGAAAAAAAATGGAGCCATAACATTATGAGAATTACTGCTTCTTATTGAAAAATATAGAATACTTAATTTCCTTATATTTCTTCTTCTTTGTTTTCCTATCTTTCCTTATATTTTTCTTTATTCATTTGTTCTTTCCAGCTGGGGACTTCATTTATACGTGAGATTTTAATGAGCAGTGGGCTTTGATAGACTTTAAAATATTTTTTTATTATTTATATGAGCTTACATGGTTAAAAATAATATGGGGCCCTTAATTTTTGGAGGCCGTGGGCTCTTGCCTACTGGGCCAAAGCACAAGGCCGGCCCTGATCTCGCGCTGCCTTTTCACCCCCTCTATAGTTTGCAATAAGGATGAAAATGGAATTCATACCTCTTTCCAACCAATGGGTCAACAATTTTTCAAAAGTACTTTTGTTCCCTACATCATAGACTACAAAAAATAAAAGAAATTAATTTTAAAACAGAGTTCTACATGGATATTTTGCAATTTTAGCAAAAATATAAGGGTTTTTTTTTTGCAATTTTAGCATTATGCAAGTGCTTTATTGAATTCTTCACTTGCAGGCATATAATTATTTACACATTGAAGATTGCTCTCATTCCTCTCATCTGCTCTCCTCTTCTTCCCCTCTGAAGATTTTGAGGTAATTAATTCTTCACTTCTTGTGTTTTATAATTCATTCTCCATCTTCTTGTGGTTTACAATTGAATTCAAAGATAAAGAACTGTTAAATATTGAGGTAATTAATTCTTTACTTCTTGTGTTTTACAATTGAATTCAATAAAAGAAGATTTTGAGGTAATTAATTCTTCACTTCTTGTGTTTTATAATTCATTCTCCATCTTCTTCTGTTTTACAATTGAATTCAAAGATAAAGAACTGTTAAATATTCCAAGAATCTAAACCTAAATAGCAATTTGATTAGGTTGTAAATAACTCATGCGGGCATATAATTATAAACCCATTGAAGGTTGTAAATGACTCTCATAAGAAATAAAACAAAATATTTACCTAGTATAACTAGACTTTTATCTTTAAGAAGGTCCCGATGAGATAATAAATTATATCCACTTTCTTCATCTGCGAGACAATTTAGGGTTAATCAATACAATTTAGGGTTATTATTTATGCATGTATGTGTGTGTGAAAGAGAAAGGATACCGATTTCCTAGATTCCAAGATCGATCTCATGTTTCATCCTGGCTATTCTACCGCACTTGTACTTTGTACTGAAAAATAAGCAAAATCAACAAAAAAAAATCAATGCGGTGAAAATTTATTAGATATTCTGAACTGACAAAAAAAAAAATAAAAAATAAAAAGATAAAACGCACCAGTTTGGGGCTTATATGCCTCATAAAGCAACTTGCAAATTATGCATGTTTTTCCAACCGAACGGCTACCTACGACTATTAACTTGTGGTACAGTAGTTCATCTGGATTTTGCCCTGCATATACAGTAGTTCACCGTCTTATGTTTATTTTGCCCGTCTTATGTGTATTTTGCCCCGCATATGCAGATTAAGTACTAATATATATAGATTTTGCGCCCACTAATGTGAATTAAATACTCTTATTGCATCTTGAATTTGCACTTGCTTATACAGATGTGTGGATACATTATTTTCACAGTTTTAACTAATATAATTACTAAATAAGAAAACAAACAAATCATTTTAAGAAAACAAACAAATAATTTGTCCAATATAATTTGTAAATAGCTTTTATCACTTCTCAATTTATTTTACCAATATATTAGGAAATTATAATTCCCAAATTATTTTTCTTTATTTTTATTTCTTAATCTAATCATTTAATTTTTTTTCATAAGTCTTTTTCCTCTATGACCCACATACTTCTTGTTTTCTTCATACCAGGCGATATCTACAACAAATGATTTCTGACCACATTAGACAGTAATGCATATGCTCTTCACTCGGAAGACTTTAAGTTAAGATATTTCAACAAAAAATATAGGAAACATCAAATCTTGAGGTGACTGTAGGCTGTTAGAACCAACTTCTACAATTGAAAAATAATACAATAAACAAATAAAATATGGAATTCTGTTATAAAATAAAAGAACAAAGAACAATAAAACAGAGAATTGGAAGGAGAGAATTATGTATTGAATTGTGGATTAAGGAATCCAATAGTCACTGCCCCCTTTATATAGTAGAGGGTGAGTGCTGGCCAAGAAATCTCTTGTCTGATTCAGGATTACAATAAAGGAAATAATTTGACCTAGAAATTAATAGAAAATATACTAATTAATACCCTGTAATAACTCCTTCCATCTTTACAAGAATCTCTCAATTTATTGTTGCTTAAAGGCTAAGTAACGGACATCCATATCAATTATATTCATAACACTCCCCCTTGGATATCCGTATTTCATACGCGTATTATTTCTCCCCTTAGAAGCTGCCTCATTAAAAACCTTGCTAGGAAAAACCCGATAGGATAAAAACCGCAGTAAGGAAAAAAGAGTACAACGCGTATTATTTCTCCCCCTCATGTGTACAAATATCTCTAAAGTGACGGAGTCCAATCTTGTGTCTTAATTGCCTGAAAGTTTTAGTTGGTAATGACTTGGTGAAGAAATCTGCAAGATTATTACTTGAGCGAATTTGATGGATATAAATTTCACCGCTCTTCTAGAGCTCGTGTGTGGAGAAGAACTTTGGAGAAATATGTTTTGTTCTATCCCCTTTAATGTAACCCTCTTTTATCTGGTCAATACATGCAGCATTATCTTCGTATATCACTGTTGGACTCCCTTTGATTGTTTTAATGCCACATGATTCTTGAATATGTTGAATCATTGACCTCAACCATACACACTCTCTACTTGCCTCATGAAGTGCTATGATTTCAGAATGATTTGATGATGTGGCTACCAAGTTTTGCTTGGTTGAGCGCCATGATATGGCAATATTACCATATGTGAATAAATATCCAGTTTGAGATCGGGCTTTATGTGGGTCTGACAAATATCCAGCATCTTCATATCCAACTAATTTGGATTCTGAGATCTTTAGATAGAATAATCCCATATCTGTTGTTCCTCGAAGATAACGAAGTATGTGTTTAATACCATTCCAATGCCTTCGTATTGGAGCAGAACTATATCTTTCTAACAAATTAACAGAGAATGATATGTCAGGCATGGTATTATTAGCTAGGTACATTAATGCACCAATTGCACTTAAATATGGTACTTCTGGACCAAGAATTTCTTCATTATCTTCTTTTGGACGAATACAATCCTTTTTTATATCAAGAGATCGAACGACCATTGGTGAACTTAATGGATGCGCTTTATCCATGTTAAATCGTTTTAGGACATTTACTACATAAGTAGATTGATGAAGAAATAACCCATTTCTCAAATGTTCGATTTGCAATCCGAGACAAAACTTTGTTTTCCCAAGATCTTTCCTTTCAAATTCACTTTTCAAATATACAACAATACTTTCAATCTCTTCAGGAGTTCTGATGATATTTAGATCATCAACATATACTGCAATAATTACAAATCCTGATTTTGATTTTTTAATAAAAATACATGGACAAATAAGGTTGTTATGATATCCTTCTTGTGTAAGGTATTCATTTAGACGGTTATACTACATTCTTAAAGATTGTTTCAACCCATACAAAGATCTTTTTAATTTTATGGAATACATTCCACGAGACTTTGTGTTATATGCTTTAAGCACTTTTAATCCTTTAGGAACTTTCATGTAAATATCACTATTAAGTGATCCATATAAATAAGTTGTTACATCATCCATGAGATGCATATTCAGTCCTTCAGAGACTGCCAAGCTAATTAAAAATCTAAATGTAATTGCATCTAATACAGGGGAATAAGTTTCTTCATAATCAATTCTTGATTTTTGTGTAAATCCTTGTGCAACAAGTCTTGCTTTGTATCTTACGATTTCATTTTTCTCATTACGTTTCCTCACAAATACCCACTTGTATCCTACGGGTTGTACACCATCAGGTGTTCGGTCTACAGGTCCAAAAATTTCACGTTTCTCAAGAGAATGTAATTCTGCTTGAATTGCATCTCTCCATTTTGGCCCATCTTTCCTACGTCGACATTCTTCAATTGTTTTTGGTTCTTGATCCTCATTTTCATTAATTATATCAATCGCGATTGTATAAATTTTTTGTCAATAATAGTTTTATTTCGGTTCCATCTCTTTCCAGCAGAGACATAATTTATTGAGATCTCATTATTATCAATATTTTCAATATTGTCAGGTACCTGAACCTCTACAGGGGTTATTTGCTCATTTATGTCTTCTACTCTTTTTTCGTCAATATTCTTTTCAGAAGAATTTATTTCTTCAGAAGTATTGATAACTTCAGTTATGCCAACTTTCTTATCGTGCTCTCTTTTCTTCCTTGGATTTTTATTTTTGGAACCGACTGGTCAACCACGCTTCTGGCGTATATCACATTTAGAATTATCCAAGGAAATTTCAATACGAGCTGCAATATTTTCTGCTGGAATATATGATTTAGTTACTTTTTTGTATCCACAAATGCATCTGGTAGTTGATTTGCAATTTGTTGCAAATGAATAATTTTCTTGACTTGTAGTTCAGATTGATTTGTTTGAGGATCAAAATGATACATTGATGATGCATTCCATGTAATTTCTTGTTTTTCCAGCGTTCGTTTCTCTCCCCCTAATGCTGGGAACACAGCTTCATCAAACTTACAGTCAGTAAATCTTGCTGTAAATAGATCTCCAGTTAATGGTTTAAGATATTTAATAATTGATGGAGATTCGAAACCAACATAAAATCCCAACCTTCTTTGGGGTCCCATCTTTGTGCGTTGTGGTGGAGCTACCGAAACATATACAACACATCCAAAAGTTCTTAAATGGGATATATTTGGCTGCAGACCAGTTACAAATTGTATGGGGGAGTGCTTACGATAAGCAGTTGGTCTTAATCTAATTAGTGCTGCAGCATGTAATATTGCATGGCCCCATACAGATGACGATAACTTTGATTTCATAATTAAGGGCCTTGTGATTACTTGTAATCGTTTAATAAGAGATTCTGCTAGACCATTTTGCGTGTGTACATGGGCCACTGGATGCACAACTTTAATCCCAATTGACATACAATAGTCATTAAATGCTTGAGATGTGAATTCACCAGCATTATCAAGACGAATTGTCTTAATTGTATAATCCGGAAATTGTGCTCTTAATTTAATTATTTGAGCAAGTAATCTCGCAAATGCAATATTCCGAGAAGATAATAGACATACATGTGACCATCTAGTTGATGCTTCTATTAATACCATAAAATATCTAAACGGTCCACATGATGGGGTAGGCCCACATATATCACCTTGAATACGCTCAAGGAAATTGGGTGATTCAATCCCAACCCTAGTTTGTGAAGGTCTAACGATTAGTTTTCCTTTATAACATGCAGCACATGATATTTCATTTGATAAAAGAATCTTCTGGTTCTTTAATTGATGCCCATTTGAATTTTCTACAAGTCTTCGCATCATTATTGCTCCAGGATGACTTAGACGTTCATGCCAAACCATCAAACTCATTTTTCATTATAGCATGATGTGCTTCAATTGTACTAATACGTGTATAATATAAGCCTATTGACAAAGCATGCAATCTTTCTAATATACGTTTGTTGCTACAAACAATATTTGTTATGTGAAGGTACTCAATATTATCTTCATTCATTGTTTCAACATGATATCCATTTCGGCGGATATCTTTAAAACTTAGCAAATTTCTTTTCGATTTAGTAGATAATAAAGCATCATCTATTACAAATTTTATTCCTCTAGGCAATAAAATAATGGCTCTTCCAGAGCCTTTAATCAAGTTTGAGGTGCCTGATATTGTATTGACATTTGCTTTCATCTTTGTCAAATTAACGAAATATTTTATGTTCTTAAGTATAGTGTGTGTAGTTGCACTATCCGCTAAGCATATATCACCGTCATCCATTTTCGTAATATTCAAAGGAAACAAGACCCCCAAGTCTCTTCATTTATTAAATAAAACAAAAACAAATACAAGATAAGATAAGATAATGATAACATGAAAATAAACATGCTAAAGAAAATATTCTTAATAAAGTAAACGTACTAGAAAATAAAACATTATTGATGCATAAAGAAAAATTATTTTAGTCTTGAACATCTTCACTAGCAAGGGAATATTCATTATCTCCATTTGGGGGGTTAAGATAGTCCTCTACATCCAAGCGTGTATTAAACAAGGGCACATTCAACGGGTCTTTATTATCTTGATATACCAAATTAACCTCCTTAGTATTTTCTTTCTCCTTCAGGGAGGCTTGATAAAGTTCAACGAGATGCCTTGGCGTACGAAATGTACGCGACCAATGCCCTTTCACACCGCATCTAAAACATGGATCCCCAGATCCCTTGAGAGTGACACTTTGCGGCTTCTGCTCCTTTCTAGTATGTGTTTCTTAACTTGGCTATTACGGTTCCAAGAATGATTTTGACCACGGCCTCTTCCACGCCCGCGTCCACGACCAGGGCCACGACCGCGATTACAACCGTTAAATGCAGCAGCATTCGCTTCTGGGAATGGCCTAGAACCTGTCAGACGAGACTCATGATTTTTGAGTAATAATTTGTTATTCTGTTCCGCCACGAGTAGGCACGAAATTAACTCAGAATACTTTTTGTACCCCTTCTTCCTGTACTATTGTTGCAGGATAATATTTGAGGCATGGAAGGTTGTGAAAGTCTTTTCTAGCATATCTCCATCAGTAATATTCTCCCCACAAAGTTTCAACTGAGAAACAATTCTAAACATCGAGGAATTATACTCACACACCGATTTAAAATCCTGTAGTCGTAGGTGTGTCCACTCGTCACGAGCTTTCGGGAGTATTATTGTCTTCTGGTGGTCATACCTCTCCTTGAGGTGTTTCCATAAAAATAGAGGATCCTTAACAGTAAGGTATTCACTCTTTAATGATTCGTGGAGATGGTGACGGAGGAAGATCATTGCCTTCGTCCGATCTTGGATCGATGCCTTGTTTCCCGCTTTGATGGTGTCTCCCAGAACCATGGCATCAAGGTGGATCTCAGCGTTGAGGATCCATGACAGGTAATTGTTGCCCGATATGTCAAGGGCAACAAACTCAAGCTTCGTTAAATTTGCCATGTCGAAGCTATATAAATGGGATAAATTAAATTAGGCCCTCGCAATTTAATATTGAAATTGCAGGTTTCAATAAGAATTAATTTCAAACTTTATGTGCATCAATAAACTGAATTGCAACTACAGGTGCATAAATAAATAAAATAAATGTACGAAGAATAAATGTGAGAAAAATAAATGTGCGAAAAAATAAATGTGCGAAAAAATAAATGTGCATAAAAATAAATATACTTGCAACTTCTGGTGCATGATTTAAACAAGCAACTTAGGTGCTTTAATATAATGAACATGCAACTTCTGGTTGCAAAAATAAAAATAATTAAACAAACAACTTCTGGTGCGTAAGTAAAAATAAACATGCAATTCTGGTTGCGTAAATAAAATTAAACAAGCATCTTCTGGTGCGTAATTAAAAATAAACGTGCAACTTCTGGTTGTATAAATAAAAAACTAAACAAGCAACTTCTGGTGCATAAAAAAAATGATAAGCAACTTCTAGTGCTTAAAAATAAACATGTATTAATAATAACATGTTGCCTGATGTTCAAATAAATAAATAAAAGAAAATTCGAATAAAGGAAGAAAAGAATCCGAAAAAAAAATATTGGAATATAAGAAATAATGATAGTTTATACCTCGTTTATGTTGGGTCAGAGTCGTGCTGATAACGTGTTATAAAATAAAAGAACAAAGAACAATAAAACAAAGAATTGGAAGGAGAGAATTATGTATTGAATTGTGGATTAAGGAATACAAATGTCACTGCCCCCTTTATATAGTAGAAGGTGAGTGCTGGCCAAGAAATCTCTTGTCTGATTCAGGATTACAATAAAGAAAATAATTTGACCTAGAAATTAATAGAAAATATACTAATTAATACCCTGTAATAACTCCTTCCATCTTTACAAGAATCTCTCAATTTATTGTTGCTTAAGGGCTAAGTAACGGACATCCATATCAATTGTATTCATAACAAATTCAACTTTGTTTTAGGATGTATTTTCTAATTCTTTTGCTCTGAAGAGAGAATTACAATAAACAAATAAATATTTTTTTTGCCCCAACTAGCATTTTTTATCAGAACCATGAGGTACAAGGAAAAACTAGGACCCAGCCAATGAGAGCACCACATGTCAGCAAATTATATAATTTGAACTCAAGATTTTTCTGAGAGAGATATATTGCAAAATATTATATTCTATTTTGTTACTGTATATTATCTAGTGTATTTTATATATGGTATAATTAAAAAACATATCTCTAACATAATTAATATATCTAATATATTAACTACGTGTTATATACTATTGATTATATATCATATTATCATATTATATCATATGTATAGCCAAGCCAAAATTATTTAACCACATAGAAGTATATGTACAACATGGATTGAAATTTTCAGCATATTGTATGAATAGAAATATAATGTACAAGTCTAGCAATAAAAAAATATAATAAAATATGCTGGGTTGAATAAACTGATGCGCAAGCTCAATCTCCTGAAAACAAATACAGCATGGCGGAATTTAGAATTCAATAGGAAAAAGGATTAAAAAGAAAAATAAATAAATTATAAACAAATATATCTACGAAAGGTATACCAATATACAATAGAAGATCAAGTATGAACATTCGCAAGTATCAAAATTTAAAAGAAAGCTTCAATAAATCATTCCTTTTGTTACACTATCTTTGTTCACCTAATAATCATCATCAGAAAAAAAAAAAAAAGGAAAATAAAGTATTATTGTTATGTAATAAATAATAATAAGACATTTTTCCAATTGAATTTTGTGAGACTCATTATTTTATTGCGTAACACGAATCTCGATGCATATTCAATGGACGAAAATTACCAATCCATCCAAATTGGTTATTTTTAGACCAAAATACCCCTCGTTATATTTTTCAATATTTTTGGACAAAAATAAATACAGAAAAGAATAAAATAAAATGAATTTACTTGTTTCATTTTAAATCAGGAGCATAAGGAGCAGGACAAGGCGACACAGTATGATCTGGCAGTTCATTTATCAGCTCATTTGTAGCATTAATACAAGCATGCAACATTTTCTTTTCTAACTTCACTAGCTTGGTCGCGACTCTTCTTTTCGGATCCAAGTTTTCATCGTTCAACTAAAAAAATTAAAAAAAATAATGAAAAAAAATCAATATAAGAGTAAAAAATAAGTTGAGTTATAATGCGTTTTTGAAGAAATGCTTCTTAGGAGAAATTTCTAGTATGGTTTTAATGAAATGAAATGCATGTGATATAATCATATAAACACAAAATTGTTGCTTTTGTCCTCCTTACGGGATCTCCAAATTTTTTTCATAGAGGTATTAATGATATTTCCGAAATTTGAAGGGCTATGCATGAAATTTGTAGTTTTTTTGTTTTTAGTGTATGTACTATGTATGATGTTTTAACGTTTTGCAAGGATAAATATGAAAAAAATATTATTTCTTATTACCAAAATTTCATCTTCATTTAAGGTTGTTGGATAACCAGCCAAGCGAGATTCGAAATAGTAAATCAATTGATCCAAAACCGCTCTTTCCATACATGGACTTACCTACAAATAATAAATAAAATAAAACAAAAAAATAAATAAAGTAAACAATAAATAAATAAATAGATAAGCAAACCAACGAATAAATAAATAAATATTTCATGTATCTCAAAATATCATGTATAGCCTTATAAAATGAGAAATATCATAGATGCCCCTATAAAACATCAGAAATATAACGTATACCCCCATACAAAACATAAAAATATCATATATACCCCTCCTTTCCGTACTTGCTTCAAAAGATCCACAAATTACTCTTGCTTCATTAAGTTTTATTTATACATAGGGGTGTTCATTCAGTTCGGTTTATTCGGGTACAGAACCGGTTAATTTCGGTCAATTCGGTTAGGTTATTCGGTTTTTTCGGTCCGGTCCGGTTTGAAAACTGCCACTATTTGGTTTATCCGGTTCGGTTCTTGGTTTTGAAAAACCGGTATAACCGAACCGGCCGAACTATATTAGTATACACCATATTTTGATAATATACTCTATGGAATGTGGTGATATGGATTGTGAACTTCATAATTCAAATTATAGTTATATTTTTTATTATGATTTTAACTAAGTTTTAGTATAGAAGTATGTACAAACTAAAATCCGGTTTAAACCGAATAAACCGAATTAAAAATCGGTTTGTTCGGTTCGGTTAAAATTCGGTTCAGTTCGTATGAGCCGGTCGGTTCGGTTCTTCAATTTCCAATTCGGTTTAGGTTCGGTTTTGTTAAACTGGTTCAGTTTGGACCGAACCGGCCAAATGAACACCCCTATTTATACATGAATAGATAAAGACTAGATAATTTAGACATTTCTTGAAAGAAGATAGGTATTATTTATATTTCTCATGTTCTGTAAGGGTAGAGAATATTTCACATTTTGGAGGGGTATACATGATATTTTGAGGTTTTGTAGGGTACATGTGGAATTCTGAATCTGAATATAAATAAATAGAGATTTAACTTTTAAGCAAAAATATATTGTAAGGTGAGATTTAAGAAAATAAACATATTAAGGTGAGATTTAAGCAAAAACATATGTAGTAAGGTGAGATCTAAGAACTAAATAAATAAAAGATTTAAGCAAAACAATATAGTAAGGTGAGATTTAAGAAAATAAATATAGTAAGGTGAGATCTAAGAACTAAATAATAAAAGATTTAAGCAAAAAAATGTAGTAAGGTGAGACTTAAGAAAATAAATATAGTAAGGTGAGATTTAAGCAAAACAAATGTAGCAAGGTGAGATTTAAGCAACTAAACAAAAAAAAGATTTAATTAAAACAATATATCACGTACAAAACAGGTGGCGCCTTGAGAAGTAATAACAGAATTCATTTCAGCTGGGTCTGAAATGTAACCGAGCCTTAAATAAGGCAGCATTTCCAATATTGCTTCTTTTTCTCTCCCTGAGTTAACCTGATAAGAAAAAATAATATTTTATTAATTTCACTAAAAACCCTAAACAATACTGTTTTATTCCATCATCGTTGTTTTACTCTGCATTGATGAGTGAATTGAGGGGGTAATTTGGGTATTTTCAAGAAATTAAGAGAGAAAAGGAATAGATGATATATTTCATTATTTCTCATTTTTTAGGGTTATACATGCAATTTTTATCTATTTAGAGGCAAAAATGACTATTTTCCGAACAATAATTGAAATATTTTACTTGAAAGCCTTGAACTGCAACTTTTCCGTTTCTCTGAGCAACCATTCTCTTTTCTTGATATTGCGGATCATCTGTATTAAGTGACGCCTAAAAAACATAAAAGTATATAAAACCAATTTTTTTTTATTTAGCATAAGAAAAAAGTAAAACATAAATCAATTTTTCCAAAACTTCTGGATTAATAGAGATGCTCAGTCCAAATAAACTAACAACAAACTGTACATGGATATAAAATCATTATTTTTGCAAATTTCTTTTCTTACAAGGTATTTAAAAAAACTCGAATAAAATAGCGAAATAAGAATCTTTGGTGAGTATAAAATAAAAAATATTAAAAATTTCACCTCAACAATCAGACGGTCGTATGGATTATCTTCATCTACAAATCCGTAGTTTAGAAGCAACCTTGAATTTGGTTGGGGCCCACACCTGTATTATCATTTCAATATTTTTGAGATATTTATAATTTATATTCAATTTAAGGTAAAATTACATTTATACCCCTACATGAACCTTCCAATAATAAAATCCTCTTACGGACAAGTGACTTATCATTGGTCAGTTGGGAATACAAGATTGTAATATTTGGTAAACTAAAAGAACTGGTGCTAACTTCATAATTTTGTTCATTTTTACCAATAAAAATAATAGTATAAGCTAACTAGACATTTAATAAGAAGAAACAAACAAACAAAACAAATAATCAATTACAAAAACCTATCTTTCTATGAACAATTTACATCACAACTATCTAAACAATTCAACAACAGGTATTTAATTTAAAACAAAAAAAAAACGATAAAATAAAATAAAATAAAACAAAATTGAAATAATGAGAAATAAATAAACATACCAAACTACAATTGGGTCTCCAGTCTTGTAAGGACGGTCCACGATTAATTGCACGGAATCACCAATACAATTTAGCATTGCTCTGCAATTGCTCTTGTATGTTAATAATGGAGGCCCCATTGGAACTAGGGCAAATCTTCTAGCCAAACTCACTTTCTGTAATTAAATTAAGGAAAATTAAATGAATTTCAAGGTTTAATATAAGGATTTATTTTTCATTTTTTTTGTTTTTGCAGGCTGTTTTAGTGTTTTTAGTGCAAATTAAGAGTAGCTTGAGGCAAAATTATGGGAAAAAATAAAGGAATTTTAAGGTTAAAGCACTGAAAAAAACAACCAACTAGTTCTTTTTTTCATCAAAGATAGTTTAACGAGGATTTTGTTTCTTATTTCTGTTAGTGTTTAATTCTAAATTAAGAGTAAATGGAGACTCACACTGAGAATTACCAAACCATTCATTGCACAAAATAATAGAATATTGACTTATTTATTATTTTACCTGTAAATGAACGACACAAGATTGAACAGCAACAAAGGCCTGCTTGAATATCTCAAAAGAGAAAGCTTCTGTCGGTATATCAAAAGGGTATTGCTGCATTAAAATCAACAGAAATAATTAAATAAAAAAATAAATATAGAATATGGGATTATTTCGTGCTTACCACTGTAAAATCTCAAAGCACCACATATGAAATGTAATGTAAATAAGATGCTCAAACTACCTTCAATTCATCGATTCTTTAATTTTTTATATAGTTAAGGTACTTTTTATTAGAACAAAAGAAGAGATTTTATGTTGTTTTCTATGTTCTGTCTTTTGTGGGACAAATTATTTATCATATTTTCAGTTTTACAGGGGCATATATGTCTATATTTTGTAAAGGGCGAATGTGAAATTATTCCTTGAAATATTTTTTAGGGTTTAAAGAAAGAAAGAAAGACCTTGAATAAAGAGCCGGCCATGAACCAAACTGTATCAAGCTCTTCATATTCTCTCCTTATTCCTTCATCCCTTTGAAGCACTTCAGACTAAATAAATAAATAAACCCTAATTAATAAAGTCAGAATAAAAAAGACCTTTTCTTCCAAAATACATCTTGAATTGTCAACAATTTTGAACCGCCAATTCTAACAGTTGAGAAAATCGCAAAAAAAAAAGCCCTCTTAATATTAGAATGATTAAGATGACTAGGTTTTTTTTGCAATTTCCTACAAAATTGAGGGTTTTGTTTTTGCAATTTTCAATAACGTTAGGGTTTTTTGCAAATTTAAGAATAATATTAGGGCCAAGATAAATAAACGAAATGAGTATTAATTAATTTTACCCTAATAGGGCTTCCAGTTAGATACGCCAGCTCAGACTCAGACCACAAAAGAGGCGACTCAACGGCCAATTGGCCCCTGCCAGCCTGGCGATCCAGTTCTTTTATGAAAGGGCTCCAAAAAGATCTTTTGCCTTGTTTTTTCTCGTACATTAAGTAGAGTGCAAGACAAGCCAGCTCTGAGAGTTTATTGGTTGTGAGAAGCTCAGCTGAAATTGAGGAAAAGTTAGTTATTTGGAGTTATTTATGGGGGTGTTTTGGTCATTTTGTACATTTTGAGAAATTGAGATTTTAGTATATTGGGTTCTTTTAGGGTTTTGGATAATTTTGTTTGGATCAAGTGGTTACTTTTTTTACTGTTTGGTTTAATAAACATAATAATATTTAGTAATGTTCTCTTCCTTGAAATATGATACAAAAGTTTAAAATTTTGAAAAATGTTATTTCTGTAATTAATTATGAACTTTTGATATCAAAATTTTGTATGGTGAAACCCAAAACAAACACAAATTAAGCATTTAAAATTGAATAACATGATAAATTAAATTAACGATCAATTTTAAGGAATACATAAAGAATATTTATTAAAATTAATACCTTTTTTTTGGAAGAAAATCAATATTAATAGCTGAGTAATTAAAAATAATAATTTGAAAGTGACAGATATTTTACCGACAGTCTCATTTCCAAGTACACGATCCAGCGTAACTACCAAATTATTCGGCACAGAAAATGCAACATCCCCAGCCTGAAAATCATAAATATAATTTACCTCTTTATTTCACCAAAGAAAAAAAAATCCATTAATTTGCAACAAAAAGAGAAGGGGGAATCCAAAAATGAAGTTTTTATTACACTTTTCTTTCAAAAACTCAATTTACTTATGAAATTAAGTCTCAATCCGATCCATTTTAACATCAATTAACCATCAGTATCATAAACACACCTCAATTGTATAACCAAACAACCCAAACCACTCAAAAAAAAAAACCAAAAATTCCCCAAAATCTAAAATCACACAAACAAACCTGCAAATCTTCGCTGGCGGCAACATACCGAATCGGCCGGTGCTTATTATCCTTACACTCCCTCTCCTTCAAAACAACCTTACACTTTGGCAGTCCGTTGGAACTCAGCCACGAACTGAGATCTGAAGCCTCCGTTTTATGCTTATTATTATTACCCTTGCCTTCCTCCCTCCCCGCCACCAACGCCTCCACGTGGCAGCACAGGAAATAGCCACGCCGCTGCCGCTGACTGCTCCCGAACGGAGGGATTCTGCGCCGAGCGAAGAGGGAATAACGAGGGAGGTGAGAACTGACGGGGATTGAACTAAGAAGGTGAGATACGTCCATTGATGAGCAGCGGAAGAGGAAGAGGAAGAGGAAGAGAGGAGGTGGGAGTGAGTGAGTGAGTGAGTGAGGGTTTGTTTAAGCGAGGGTCAGTGAGCGAATGTGTGTGTGCGCCATTAGAGAAAGAGAGACCGTTGAGGAAGGAAGAAATATCAAACAATACAATATGGATTGGGGAATCTGGAGGAATGGAGAATTAGACTATTAGTGAGGATGATCTCCGGTTTGTTAGTAAGTGGAGAGGGATGGTTAAGGAAGGATGGAAGATATGGGCTGTGAGGCCCAAAAAGAAACAAGAAAAATCACCCTTTAGTGATTTTTTTCAACTAATTAATTTCTTTTGGAGTTCCTCAAATGAGAGTTGTTTTAAGGAAGGAAGAAAGAAAATTGTTTATATTTTGCTTATTGTTGTTGCATATGAGCTTTGAAACCACAACCTCTTGTATTTCTAGCAAGATATTTATTTAACCACTATATTATGTGATTATTTGCAGATTTTTCGTTAGTTAATTTCCTGGCTTTTTAATCTAACATGATTTTTATACCTGTTGGATCCAAAATTATGTAAAAAATTAGTAAAATTTATCTTTATTGCGTAATAATTAGAATTGTAAATAATTATCATCAGTCTTTATTGCAATGTGTAATATATCTTTTATAATATAATAATATAATATAGTTTTTATTATGCATAGATTTATATTCATACTAGAGTGCATCCTCACTCAGCTTAGATAATATGTATTCTAAAACACATGAAATTTTTTAATATAATCTTCAACAATTACCAATAAAAGAAGACAGTAAGTACAAATTTAGAAGAAGAGAAAAAAAATGAGTATTTAATATTACGCAATAATTAAAGACACAAAAAAATCCTATAATTAGTTCTATTTAAAGATAGAAAAAAATACAGTAATGATTAATTATTCATTTAATCAAATATGATGATTATATAAGATATTTGATCATTACTTATATTCTGACGCAAAAAGTCTCTTAGTTTAGATATAATTACTATTAAAATTAATACTTTTAACTTAATATTTATTTATTTAAAATTATGTTAAAATAATTAGTGGGTCAAATTATAATAATAATAAGATCCATGGCTCATAAGTCATAAGTAGTTCTTTTAGCGTGTATGGATATAGACTCTTACATCCAAAAGATGTGAGTGAAAAGATGTATAGCCATAAGGGTATATGCAAGGATGCTCTATGTAGTTATATATGAAAGGTTATCTCTAAAAAAAAGTACAAGAACATGCCAATATAAGCATGTCTTGTATGTCATTTAGATGTAATGACAAAGTACTGATAAAATAGAGAGAAAATCAAAGAGAAGAGAATGAGTGGGAGATGTAAAATCACTCTTCTATCTCCATGAATGTTTGTATGTTGTAAACAAAGCAACAAAAGAAAATAAAAATAAAGAAAGAGGAAATTATCTCTCAAGTACAATTTTGTGGTTGTGTATCAATTCTCTATCTATTCATTCTCCCCTCCTTGTGTTCTCCCGAAACAATACAAACAAAGTATTGATTGAGTTTTGTCATAATCTCCCAAATCTCTATCCCCAAAAATAATCAATCCCTAATCTCTCCATCAATATAAAATATAACGATCCAAATCCCAACAAATTGGCATCAGAGGCATGGTATTTTTGAGTTTAAATGAAGTTGTAGAAGGAGATCACCATGATAAATCAAGACGGTGTATTTGGGCTCTCACAATCTTCACAACTCATTTTTTATGAAGATAATTATGATTATTGGAGTATTAAGATGAAGACGCTTTTAAATTCTCAAGATTTATGGGAAATAGTTGAAGAGGGGTACGAAGATGCGGAATCATCAGAGAAAGGAAAAGAAACGGAAGAGAAGAAAAAAGAGAAAAGGCGTTGTTCTTGTTAAAACAAGCGATTTCGGAAATAATATTATTTCCGAGAATAATCGAGGCGAAAAACGCAAAAGAAGCGTGGGAAATCCTACAAAAAGGATTCCAAGGAAACGAAAATATGCGAACGGTTAAACTCTTGACCGTTAAAAGATATCTTCAAAATTTGAATATGAAGAATAATGAGATGCTTACAGATTTCTTTTCTAAGATTATGGAGATGGTAAACAAAATAAGAAGTTTGGGTGAGAAGTTTACCGAGAAGTCGATTTGTGAAAAAATTCTCATTAGCGTATCGTCAAAATATGACAACATGGTCTCGATCATTGAAGAAACTCAAGATCTCTCAACCCTTAATATATATGGTCTAATGGGTTCATTAGAAAGATATGACCAAAGGATAAATAAGGATACCAAACAATCTTTTGAGAGCACATTCCAATCAAAAACGACCGTAACTGAATCATCAAACCAAAATACGGTTAATAGAGAATTGTCTTATGGAAGAAATAATAAAAGAAGATGCAATAATTACAAAAGATCCCCTCATTTAGAAAAAGATTGTTGGTTTAAAGAAAAACCCCAATGTTATAAGTGCAAGAAATTCGGTCATCTTAAAAAAGATTGCCGATATAAAACAAATGAGCAAGCCAATTACACCGAGGAGGATAACGGTGTAGAACATACCTTTTAAGCATGTCATGCGGCCCAAGAGTAAAATGACGAAGTGTGGTATGCTGATAGCGGGTGTAGCAACCATATGACCGGAAATGAATCGGTCTTTCACGAACTTGATACGACCGTCATTACTCAAATAACAATGAGTAATGGTGTGGTTGTTCAATCAAAGGGAAAAGGCACAATCGTTATTCAAACAAGGAGAGGCAAATGCTGGTGTGTGATGTGTTGTTTGTTCCGAAGTTGGCGTAAAATTTATTAAATGTGGGACAAATGATAGAGTATGGTCATGCGGTACATTTTTAAGGTGAATATTGCAAAATTTACGACAAGCCTAAAAATGGAAGTAAATTAATTGAGAATATTAAAATGGGAAAAAATTGCAATTTTCCCCTTATTCTAAATATTTCCAAACACGCGGCGTTGAAGGCCGGTGTGGAAGATATGTCCTGGTTATGGCATAAAAAGCTTGGTTATATGAATTTTGAGAGTTTAAAATCGACAGAAAAAGAGATAAAAATGATTAAGAAAAATAAAATTTTGAAACCGGTTGAAAAACCCAAACAAAGGGTAGTGATGTGGATCGCGAAAGAAGAATGTGTTTTGGCAACCGAAACCACACAACAAAATGATAAATCCAAATAAATGGTAGAAACTTCCACCGCAAAAGTGGATGATGTGTTGGCAAACAAAGTCACACAAGAAATGAAAATACCTATACAAAGGGTATCTCTTTCTGCAACGGAAGCGGAGTATGTATCGGCAAACGAAGTCGTAGAAAAAATTAATTGGTTAAGAAAGATTGAAGAAGATATGTGGGAGAAGCAAGAAAATAGAAATGCTCTCTCATGTGAAGATGATGAAGTCCGAATGAAGGATTCCGTCTTCTATAGCCGCACGATGTGGTCAAAGATCATGAAGTCCTTGCAAAGAATAAGGCGGATATGTTCACCGAAGCATTTTGGAAAATCGATGGGCATGACGAGTAAAAATATTAAGGGGAAGTATTAAAATTAAGATTTTTGCGTTAATATTTACTTATTTTAAATTATGTTAAAATAATTAGTGGGTCAAATTGTAATAATAATAAGGTCCATGACCTATAAGTCAGAAATAGTTTTCTTTATGTGTATAATATATACTCTTACATCCAAAAAATCCAAAAAATAAGAGTGAAAAGATATATATCCATAAGAGTATATGCAATGATGCTTTGTGTAGTTATATATGAAATGTTGTCTCTAGAAGAGGTGCAAGAACATGTCTATATAAGCATGCCTTTTATGTCCTTTAGATGTAATGGCAAAATAATGACAAAATAGAGAGAAAATAAGAGAAAGGGAAAAGAGGATAAGTGAGAGATGTAAAATCATCCTTCTATCTCCATGAATATTTGTATGTTGTAAACAAAGCAACAAAAGAAAGAAATAAAAATAAAGAAAGAGAAAATTATGCGTCAAGTACAATTTTGTGGTTGTGTATCAATTCTCTATCTATTCATTTTTTCCTCTTTGTTCTGCCGAAACAATACAAAGTATTGATTGAGTTTTGTTATCTATCTCCCAAATCTCTATTCCCAAAAATAATCAATCTCTAATCTCTCTGTTGATACAAAATATAACGATCCAAATCCCAACATTTGTCATGCATAGTCCATGTTCCGGTTCATATGTTTTGAAACCTTTAGTATTAGAGAACATTATACAACAAATTCAAATATAATTTTTTACTGACGTTTTTTAATATTATAACGTTAGTATAAGAGAATACAACAAAATAATGTGTCAAATATATTTTTCAAGTATCTAGGCATGTGTCAAAATCATCAGTTAAAAAACTACTTTTATTAACTTGAGCACATTTTTAGCAACGTTATTTGGAAGAAAATAACCTCATCTAATATTTTTTGTGTGTTATATTTAATTTTATTCAATTTAAATAATAAATAAAGAAGAATGAAGCAAAATAAAGGAGAACATTGTTGTTTTATGTTTTTTATATCTTAAACCTTATTTATTTTTCTTCAACCCAATATTTATTCAATTCAAAATATTAAATAAAAGTATCAATTCATCAGACTTTTTTCTTGCATTTTTTCCTTCAACCGTAAATAATAAATTAAAAAATATTTTCCATAAAATAGAAATTAAGGATAATCATACTCAAATAAAATCATAATCAAATTAAAATGGAACCAAACAGTAAATGAAAAAGAAAATATTATCTTTTCAAATAAAAATATGAAAACAAAATAATGATAGTTTATCTAATATAAAATCCTCAATTAAAAAATGTATCGTAAGCAATATTATAAATCTTGTCAAAGTATTCATTGATATTTTGGCAAGAAATATTATTTTATTTCTCTACTATCATTTTGGATAAAAGAAAAAAAAAATGTGTGTAGCAGCGACCCTCGGTGGATTTCATTCAGCTCCCTGACGGTCTGGATGACAACATAGTTGATCATATAACAATTCGTCTTGTGGGGAGTAGGACTGTTACTTTTGTTTGTCGTTCGAAGTTCGTTTGTGTTCAGTTCGAGTTCATTCGCTAAATGGTTCGTTCGATTTTTCGTTCGAAATAAACGAACGAACCGTGTTCGTTAGAATAATTAATGAACCAAACATGAACATACCCATGTTCGTTCGAGTGTTCGGTAATATGTTCGAATATAAATTTATTAATTTAATATATATAGTTATACTTATATGTCCAATAAAGCTTTTCTTCATTCCAATCCAATGATCTATTAAAATCAAGCTTGACCCAAGAATTAGGATATATAATTTTTTATTTATTTATAAAACACAAAAAAAAAAATTATTTTGCTCACCCCTAGCCCAACCTTTATGATTTTGTACTCTTTTCTCTGAGTGTCTGATCGACCAATCCTAATTTATGTTCCTAATCGTCTTTTTATCATCCATGATTCCCTTCTCTCTCACAGTCTTAACCACTAATTTAAATTATGCTAGGTTGATATTTATTTATATTTTTATGAAATTTGACCAAAAAAATAGTTAGAATTTGAATATTTAAACTCATAGTGAACAAAAATTAGAACTGTTATTTTGTTCGTTGTTCGACGTTCGTTCGCTAAATTATTCGTTCGTTAAATGGTTCGTTCAGCTTTCTGTTCGAAATAAACGAACCAAACCACGTTCGTTCGAATAATTAATGAACCAAACATGAACATGACTGTGTTCGGTTCGTTCGGTTCATTAACAGCCCTAGAGGGGAGTAGCTATCACCGGTTTCATCTTTCGTATAATGTTTTGATATCGCTCTTCATCACAGATTTCGGTGACTGTGTTTTCCGAATTGATTCCAAACCCCCTTATTCAATATCAGGGACCAAATCTTTATTTAATAAAGTCTCACATTTTTTTTATGGAATATTTGTTGTGTTTATGGAAAATAATGAATCACTTTTGAAGTTGTTATATTTGGAAAATGACTCAATACCCGTAATATCATAAAGATCCACCTGCAATATATTATTTTGTGATGGGACCCATATTTGTTATAATTGAATTGTAATGAATTATATAAATATAATTGAATGATTCATTTGATATGATACTCTAATAAAGTGTCACAGAAATTCTTATAAAACATACGTGTCAAAATTCTATGCACTCTAAAGAATTGTATATAAGAAGGAAAAGGAATATCTTTCATGTATTTGTATTTTTTTAACAGTATTTGTATTAGTACGTGATAAAACATATTTATACTTGACTCCAAATAACTCATTGTATGTAGACAACTAAATTAACACAAAAATAGTATATAAAATACAAAAATGGCATATATAATTATTGAACCAGCACTGATAAAATATGGGTGATGATTTGGGCAGGAACTATTTTGATGAAGACAGAAAATGCCAAACTAAATTTACTCTTTTATCGCTTATAAGTAGAGAGTTAGCTGGTGCTATTAATTAATGATGGTAAAATATGGTAACACCAAATATCTATTATATGATTGGATTTTGATCCAATCAATAATATATATTCCTTTTTATGATATTAATTTATTTTCAACAAATATTTGATAAATAATTTAAAAATATTTAATTATTTACTTTATAAATTTAGTACGTCATTAGTCTAGATTTTAAATTGGCTATTGTTTAATAAGAACTATTGTTGTTCTCGATTTGATGATATTTAAAACTATTCCGTAATTACTAATCTTGTTTGAGTTTCTTGTATGAGATCAGGAAATTACCAAGTTCGAGTCTTTGTTCAAAAGGTCTATCTCGATTGGATTTGAAGTTGTTGAAGAGTTGCTTCGCATTTTTTTGCTTTCAAATCTTGCGTTCTTGGTGTTCAAGTTTTGAAGCCTTTTTGAAGTGTTTTTTAGTAAAAGTCTTTGTTTTAGAGTATTTTAGGTTCTACACTTAGAGAGAAAATTCTTATCAAAATTGCTCCAAATTTGGTTCTAACTTGGGCTGTGAATAGTGCTTCAGTTCAGAACGGAAGCTGTTCAGTTCTGAACGAAAGCTGCCAGATTTGGTTCTACCAGTTTTTTGGCACCTTCCGTTCTGAACGGAAGCCCTTCAGTTCTGAACGGAACATGTAGAATTTCTTTTTTTGTAGGCTGCTGGTCCCTTTTTTAAAAGAGCAGTCCCAATCCGAATTTCTCATCAGTTTTTCAGTATTCTAAAGCAAGAATTCTCTCTTAAGTGTTCAACAAAATTACTCTAAATCTTGTGTGAGATTAGGAGAGTTATTGAGGGATTGTTTGTTGTTGGTTATGATTGAAAGAAATCAAGTTTAGTTTCACCGAATCACTATGAGTGTTGTAAAGCGATCGGCGATTCGAGTTTTGTAACAAACACTATTTGGATTAGTGAATCAAGGAGCCGAAAGGCATACCCGGAAAGTATGCGCTCATGAACTTAGTAAGGGCTGCTAGCAAGAATGAGTGGTTAAGGCTAAATGCAACCACCTTGCCGAACATCGTCAACAGATCTGGTGTTCGATATCTTTTATTTACCTATCTTTATTTATCATTCTTTAACTATTTAATTATTACAACTATCCAACTTAAAAGTCAATCAAATTAAAAGTTGCAAAACCCTAAAAGTCAAATCCACCTTCCCCACTAGGCCGCAATCAAACAACAACTATGTGATGATTGCCAAATAATTTTATTATGTATTTTGTGTGATCAATGACTATTTTGTTTTTTTTTGCAAACTGAAAATTCATGATATCACTTGAATTAATATAATATTATCTTCTTATTTTTATCTAAATGATAGAAACAAAATTATGTAATTATCAATTTATCAAAATAAAAAGTCAAAAAATCTGACATTTTATTATCTAAATGAAATAAATTTGTTCCATATTATATTCTCTTAAGATTTTTGTTATTTTTCAATTTTAAGTTTTTATATTTATTCGTGATTCTTACTTGTTCATTTTCTTAAACTATAGTTAATAAAGTAAAAAAGCTATAATCCCAGGAGAGAGAGAGAGAGTAGGGAAATGTTTGCAATTAGTTAAAGAAGGAAAACTATATAAGGTAGATACTTACCTTATTTATGAAGGGGATAAAAAAGTAATTATGATTTATGCTTTCCTGCTCCCATCAAATTCATTCTTGTTCAAATCATTTGCCTAAAATATTAATTGTTGATCAAAATAATAAAGAAAGGGAAATTGGAAATCACGCGGGTGGTACTATAGAAATCATGTAGTGACGGATTGAAATTATATATTATTTTCTCATGTTCCTACATACGCTATATACTGTTTTCATTTTTTTAAATATATATTGTTTACCGAATGAATTTTTATATACTGTTTATTTTCATTTTATATGTTTGTATATATTGTTTTCATTTTTTTTAAATATATATTGTTTTATAGAATGAATTTTTATATACTGTTTGTTTTCAGTTCATATGTTTGTATATACTGTTTTCAATTTTTATATACCGTCACTACAAAATCGCTACAGTAACATCGTGCAGTATCAATTCCCATAAAGAAATGACTTGACCGTTATGATTATATATTTCTTACTAAAGCCCCTCAACTTGAGTCTCTCAAGTCTGAACCGACTAACTGTGGGTTCAAATATTTTGGTAGGTGAGATTTAAACAAAGAGTGATGCTTCCGTACACTCACTTTTAAAAAACCTTTTGCTCATTTATTTCATCAATGCCACGCTGCCGGCTGGCATATCTCATTAAAAGAAAGAAATGCTAATCATATCCAAATTGTAGTGTTAAGTTCATTAAAATGGGCGGTTTAATAAAATGTGGTGTATGGAAGAATTTCTCTTAAACAAAATAATCTGCACGTTGATATAGGTGTTTAGAAATAAAAATATGCCACATTGATTATTTTTCACTTTATGCCTCGAAATAATAATATCTTTTTTTTTCAATATCGGATCTCGAGTATATATATTTAGTAGTAGTAGGATTGAAAACTGGGAAGTCAAATTAAGATACTAAATAAAAATTGAATTATTTTTCGATAAAGCAAAATGAATTTTGGATCATAGTATCATGCATAGATGTGGCAATTGGATGGGTCGGGTGTCGTTCGGGGCTGGGGTCATTCGGAAATAAATTTGTTTCATATTTAAATGAAATAAATTTGTTCCATATTATATTCTCTTTACGATTTTTGTTAGCTTATGCACTCATCAACCTTACACCTTCGCCCCCCTCCATTAAAGGCGACAGCTACACAAATAACTCCCTCTCCCTCTCCATTAATGGCGACAAAACCACAAACACCTCCATCTCCACCT